>CM052708.1:96581899-96613921 GCA_028551405.1 Uromys caudimaculatus
TTATCTGGTCTTGCTATCTCTGACTGTGGCTTGTCCCTCCAGCAAGCCTCTGTGTCAGTACTCCTAGGAGATCAGCTCTCTCTGAGAGGAATTTCAGTTTGTATATCTGTGGTACAGGTTCAGCTCTGGGGTGAAGACAGAAACCAGAAGCATTCTATCTCCAGCTGTTCCTTGGTTCCTGTGTCCTGATGGCTCTGTGAGGGTCCCTCTTAGTCCAGGAATTTGAGCAGAAGTGGTTGTCTTGCCTGTGCTGAAAGGTGTATCAGCACGCCTGGGATACCAGGATATGGAGCCCTATGGCACAGGCTCAGATCCCTGTCCACAGAGGGAAACTGAAGAGGTTCTGTAGTTTTCTATTGTGCAGATATACCATGCTTTCTTTATTCTTTTACATTTTAATTGTTTTATATTTATTATATATGTATGCATGTATGTATTTGTATGTGTGTGCATGCATGCATGTGCACACACACGCACACATTCTGCACACCCAACTGCCATAGTGCAGGTCAAGGGTAGAGAACATCTGGTGAAAATGTTCTCTCCTTCCACTATTTGGGGTATAGCTAAAGCCACAGCACAGGCATGTTTCAATTCATTAAGTTATCACAGAGGGTTGTATTTTGTTTTAGTAGCAAATATTAATATTTTATTAATGTTATTCCAAACATTTCTATTTTTAACAGCCATGCTTGAGAGTTCTAGCAGCTGACATTTTTGCCAGGTGATTTCCATTATACTTAATTCAGCCACTGTAGTAGCACTAAGGTATTACTGTGTGTTTATGTTAACACTTTACTACAAAGTAATCTAAGTATAGTGACATTTCAAAACTCCTGAATTTAAGGAATTTTGACAAATGTGCCCATGTTTCTATCTGTTAAACAGGAATAAGAACTATTTCTTTTTCAGAGTTTTCTTTTCTTTCCAAACAGTGTGATCTGACCTACCGCTGTTTAAGTGTTACATCTGATTCTCTCCAGGGCAATTTTATTTTGGTGGTAGTAACTTGACATGACCCATCAATATCAGACTGCTTCTGTTCTCTGATACAGGCTTTCTATTTTTACATTTTTCTTCCCCCACACACTTCCATTTCTGTCCACTGACTTTATAACTCCTCTTGCACCACATATGTAATAGCAGTTTTGGGAAGCTGCTGTTGTTTCATAAGTCTTATGGAACTTTGATTCAAGAACAACCATTTAAGTCTCTAGATCAACAGCAATTCTATGACTCCTGTGCCACCAGGACCCTGCCAGTCCATCCTGGGACACTTTCCTCAAACTGATGTTCCCCTTGCTCCATTTGTTAGTACTGGTGAGGAGCTAAAGGCCCTTTAATGAAGGCATTCATTCTCCCATGTCTCAGATGCAGGTATTTTCCATTCCCACCAGTACAGTGTGGTGTTGTCCTTTTCTTGGAACTGCCCTTGGCTTCATTACACTGTTGCACTTAGTTCTGAGGACAGGTAGTCACTTTCAGTCTGGACAGAAGCATCATCAGCAAAAGCACAAAGTACCTGACACTGTCCTATTGGTTAAATGCTTGTCACCTCTATGTACTTATTGTTCTCATCTAGCTGTCTTCCTCTTCTCCATTCAAGTTTTAAACATTTATTTCTTCTTAATTATTGCATCTGGGTGTATGATGTGTGTCTGTTGGATTTACAAGATGGTTGTGAGCTGCTGGGTGAGTGCTGTGAATCAATTCCAGGTCCTTTGCAAGAGCAGTATGTGCTCTTAACTCCTAAGCCAGATCTCCAGCCCCTATAATTCTGTTTTACTTGGCACATATTTGTGAAGTACAATGTGATATTTGGACACATGCATGCCTTCATGTAATATCAATGCGTAGTAGTTAACTTCTAGCATCTGTCATGCTTTGTGAACCAAACACTGTAAATCCTTCTTTCAGCTACTAGAATCTTGTAAAGCATTGCAGCATAAGTGAACTGAGTTGGTCTTTCCCTGTAGGAGTAGTTTTACTGCAGGCTTGAGAAATAGCTCTCCCATGTCTACGCTGATGAACTCACCTCAGGCTCAACATATCCCCATGAAGTATGGGGTGGGAGGTTCAGGGTACCCCCATTGAAGTGCAGGGTGGGTAGTTTAATTTTGTTTAGGTTTGCTGACACTGTGGCTTTCTGCTATTCTCCTCTCCATGCCTTTCCTAGTTTTTCCTCTTCACCTTCCTTCATGCCCTAACCTGTAGGCATTGCAAATGCATGTGGGAGAAGCCTCCACCTGCGTGTTTGCCCATTTCAGGCAGTTTCCTGTGGAAACAAACACAAGGCAGTCATGTTTTTGGTATATTCCTATAGGGTTTAGACAACATATTTTGGCTCCACCTGCAGTCACTATCCCACTTTCTATTGGCTGTCTGAGAGAGGAGATAAAAAGAAGACAAAACCCAAGATTATAATGAATGAAGGGCTTTCACTCTTCCTGGAGATGTCAGCCAACAGAAAAGATTATCCAGATTTGTAAAACTTTAATCATCAGTATTTATTAAGATAAATTCTACAATCTACTCCTCTAATTTAAAGCTATTTACAGTCTTTATCAAAGATAATTTTGAGGATCCTTTGAAATTTTCATAAATTGTATGTTGAATATCTTCACCGCCAACTCCTCCCAGATGCAGCTCCTTTCCATGCTCACACAACTTTGTGTACTCATGTGCTTTAATAAACCAACTAGTGCTTCCTAGGCTCTCTTAGATGTGTGGTTATCCACTGGAGCCTAGTTGATCTTGTATGTTAAAAAAAAAATTAGAAAAATTTGCATCTTTCACCTTTAAGGGGACTCCAACTAATACTCTATCCCTTTTGAATTTCTAAGTGTTAAACTCAAATAATTTAATCTTAGTCTATAAATTTGTACATGACATTTCTCCTGATAAAAATGACAAGAAAAAGAATTCAGTGTACTAAAATCTCTGTTCAAATGTGTAATATAAACTAACTCGTGTGAGCAGAAGTACTGTTCTGTATTTCTGACACTATGTTTGAGACAGCAAGTGACTGAAGATGTTCCCAGAGATACGTCTATGTTATCGGGAAGCAGGGATGCTACTCTCAAAGGCAAGATTCTTTTAAACATTACAAACTCTTTAAACAATAGAGACTATATTTACAACATTAATGTAACAATTCTCTTACTCATGTCTACATTTGTTTCCAGATTTCTCAAACTTGAAAGATTGTTCAGAATCACATCATTCGGTAACTGCTCTTGTCTTTGATTTCTGTGAATGGCTACGTAGGAACTAGGGGACCAAAACTAAACAATATTTCCAGGCTTTTTGTAGCTACTCTATCAGGAACACCAAGTCTTAGCAGGGCAGATGCCCTTCACTCTGTGTCAGTCCCAGCAATATCTTATTATTCTGACTGTTCAAGGAATTTTGTGATCCATAATACCTTATAATTTGGTTATACCTTATAATTTGGTTAAATTAAATGGTATATCATTTTGAATTACTGTTATTTTTAAGACCAGGGGTATAATCGCTTTGTTTATTTCCATGATTCTCTACTGGCATGAACAGAAGGAAGAATGTATTTACTTTTTTTAAATGATGGGAGGACTTGAAATTCTAATGACCAGAATCTCCTCGATGAGTGTATGTGGGCATGGTGCTTTACTCTGTTGAGTTCAGGAACCTAAGAAGACCTTCCCTCATTCAATAGTATATTTATCTATATATACACATTTACTAAGCACTTATTAATATCTTTGCTATCAAAGGCCTAATCCAGACACAAACTTACTAATCATTGGATCTATATTATATATACCCTGAAATGTAGATTAGGAGGGCCTTGTCACTTAAGATCTGGAAGAAGTTGGGGACTACAGAAGGAGAGCAACTGTACAGTGGAGTGGTAAATGCACAGGTCCTCCATGCTGGGGATCTGGCTGAGGGACATGTGTGGAGGAAATAGAGATGTTGAAAAAGAAAGATAGGCAGTCTCAGGAAAATGTCAACCTTCCCTGAACTACCTGCGAATTGAGGAAATCATTTAGGAGAGAAAGTGACAGTCTGTACAGCAGGGTACAGAACAGCTGTCATGTAGTCCTTGGATGAACCGTGACTTTTACATTGCTGCGTATGATAGCCCGTAATGTTGTAACATGCTCTAAGACTCTCAGGGTGTTGCTTCTTACCAGAAGGGAACTTCCATTAGAAGTTACAGACAACTGGCTTTCTCTGGCCTCTGACTGGAGCAGAGGATTACCTCAGTGCTGTCTTAGAAAATTTTCTACCCAATAAGCTCTGAATTCCAGGGACTGGGGTAGAAACCTTATACATTTTAATCATGCAAGCTTTCCTTAAGCAGGACAAACATTACACAGGCTGGTCCTTGACAGGCTCCTTTCACTAGCCTCTTTCACAGATCCAGATCCTTGCTTGCCTGTGCCTGCTTTGCTTTCCACTTTCACAGTTGTCTTACTATCTCCCTGCTTCATGTCTCTAGATAAGGAAAGGGCAAAGGTGGTTGAGTTGGTCAGTACATATTACTTAGGAGCTTCTTGCTGATGATCTGAGATTTGATTGGTGAGACCATTATGGTCAGTAATTTGGTTCCAAATGGGACACCAGCTCCTGCAAGAAAAACAGCATTACTTATGTCTTCTTTATGATGTACCTTCACCTGAGAACTCTATTTTTTACATACAATTAGTTTGTCATTCTCCAGCTGGATTACAGGTGAAGAAGGCTTGTGAAGCATGACAATGCTGAAGTGTTGATTCCTGAGGGCAGAGTCCATCACTGTTACCTGTAAGATGTGTGGTCCTGTGCAAGTCATTTCCACTCTTTGCATCTCTGTTTCACACTGTAAAATGGGAACAATAATATCTCCTACTCTATAAATTGGCTGAAAGGCTGAAATGATCAAATATATCTGAGGCATCTTGAAACACAGTGCTGGTAGAGTTTTGTCCTGCCTAACTATCTAGGAGTGGAAGAGACCAGTCATCTGTGAGCTTTGGGGCAATGCATCAGAAGGAATGGCATGCAGGGTTTCTTCCATTTGGCTTGCAAACATGATGATCTCACTAGTCACTCTCTTTCCTACTCTGAACCTCCTTAAACTCAAAAATAATAAACCCAACAAGCTCAGATCAAGTGTTCCCAACAGAAAAATGGATTCAGGCAAGCTAGATATTTTATTTGGCCCTGGGAATATCTTGTTCTCAAGCAGAGGTATATAGCTATTATGACTGGCTTTTCTTTATAGACCTGCTAGAAAGGTATATTCTTGATGTTGATTTCCCTGAATGTTTCTGGAGTCTTCCCTCAGAGCATTCACTGGGCTCTAAGTTGGGAATTACCCAGAGACAGAAGATTCTCTGTGAATAAACAGTAAAGGATTTATTATCTGAGAACTGTCCTGGCCAGAAGTTTAAACAAGTGGGAGTTTGGGAAATGAGGACCCCGAGTGCCATCTGTCTGCCAGCTCTCTTCAGCCCACAACTCTTTAGCAGGGTTTTCCATTGTGTTCCGGGCTGCATCTGTTGGTGGGTGAACACTGGAATCATCCAGTCCCCCACTCCCAACCCATTTCACTTCAAATGCCACCCTCATTACCATGCTCTGCATACAAGGGCAACTCTTCTGGTCCAGGAGTCCATGCTTGTTATTCTGACTAACACAGATGGTGTGTGGGCAGGGACTGGGGGTTTGTAAGCTCCAGACCAGTTACATATTCTCTACCAGAGACTTTCAATAGCTTTGTGTGATGATAGAAATAGTTTCTAATCTGCCATCAATGTGGTAATCATGCCACACGTGGCCCTTGAAATCTGACTATTAGAACTGAGACGGTGAGTCTGAATCTAATATAACTTTATTCAATGTCACTATGTCTGGTAACGTTACATTCTTCCCCATTGCATAACTCTACAGAGCTCAGCAGCCCTGCCAGCACCTGGGCAGCCTTTCCTGCTTGAAAGGCTATGTGAGCTCTCCTGTGGGCCTAACATTAGTGTTGCCTGAGAACTGCAGATAGCAGGGTGTAACTGTTTTCTAGAAAATTCCCAACACAGAAATGGCTGGGATTTCCCGAGAGCCTTGGTGAACTCCGAAGAACTCTTGGCACATTTCTAAGTTAATTTTCTTGGGTTTTGCTCACTTTTGGCTATCTATTGAGTATTCATAAAGCGAGTGATCTGAAAACTGCGAAATTGACACTTGGATAGAGTGTGACTGTGGACATTAGTCCAATAGAGAGAGTTTCAGCTGAATGATAGAGAGATCACAATAGTAGCACAAAGAATCTGACCTGTGCCCCTGACTAGATACACGTGCTATGAGGTAGATTTCAGTTGTCTCCCTTTTCAAGACAGCAACACCACATTTCAGGGTTAGACACTGAATCTGCTGCACGGTATGGAACACTGACCAGAGTGTAAACAGATGGTGGTCAAACTTCTCTCTTTCCTGTCCCCTCCTGCTGCAGTTCAGAGCTTTCTTGCAACTAGGATCTCCATAATTTCCCAACACTTTCTGTTTCCTTCAAATTGTTTTCCTAATGAAGAACATCTTTATTACCCTGGTGTACTATAAACACTTTGTGATACACTTTCCAATATTAAGCATCTCTGATTACTTTACCTGTGATTTCTCTTTCTCAGAGGGAAACTTTAGGCCCACTCTGTGGGACTCCATCCCCAATAGAGCCCTTAGTTTTATAGTGGAGTTCAAGTGGATCTTCATCTCACCTCAAGCCAAAAGCGGTGTTCTGGCAAGGCCCAGATGGCCAAGAGGAAGAAAAAGGCAAAGCAGAAGGAAGGGAACAATGGGCAATATCATCAAAGAAGATAAAGCACACCTTTGTCCCTTTAAAGAGAAGGGTGGAAAACTGAAAAATGACATGTGCATACAGGCAGAGTTACATATTTATTGTACAAAATTATGAGTTTTAATGTCATATTTATACATGTACATCACTACTTAACCAATAAGTGCTTACATTCCCCTGTCTCCTTTCTGGTCCTCATTCTGTCCCAAATAGTCCCAGTTTCATCTAGTTCCCCAAAATGGCATAATTTTATTCCTCTTTATATCTGAACAGCACTCCACTGTGTATATGTACCACATTTTCTTTTTACACATGGATGGGTGTCTAGGCTGATGGAGTCTATTTTGATTTCCAAGGGTAGAAATTCTTCCTCAGGGGCAACTAATACTTTGTGTATTCTTATACACAAAGTCCAGGTCATGTGATATCACATAAAGTTGTGATATCATGTTAGAGTTCTCTGTGGACCAAAAGAGACTTGATGAAATAGATTCAGTCTTGAACTTATTGATTGTTGCAAGTGCTTGTACAATGCCCTTGGCTTTCAAGGCTCTTCAGTAAACAAGTGTCTGTGCACAGAACCCCTATGCAAACCTGCAGTTCCTGCACTGGAGAACAGCTGGGCTCACAGTGGTGCCCTGCATAGTGCTGAGAAGGGGGATAAACACGAGGAAGAGTTATGCATAAAGGATTTGATAATAGAATGAACTGGTAGACATCAGAAGGTTTAGTAGGGTACAAAAAGTGATCCAAAGTAAATGTAATAATTTTCTATAAATTAAGATAAATGTCAGGATCATGTATAGAATCTTGAGAAGTTTGACTGCTGGGTATGGTTTGGATAGTTCATGTATTGTCTTGGGAAAATAAACACTGCCAGTCACATTTCAGTCAACTGATCTATTAATGTGAGGTTTAAACCAGGCACAGATGGTCTTATAACTTTAAAATAAAACATGTTAACCCCCAAAATAAAAAGCAATGTTAGCAATAAATTATGTAGAAAATCAATTTCACAGAAGTTGCTGGTGCTGTGGGCATAGCTGGAACATGAACACATGACAGGAGATGAGGTCAGTGAGTGAGGTGACTCAAGTCAGCTCCTGAGACTAAAGCATAGCAGAGGGGGATACATGCTTTCCTCCAGGAGTCTAGTGCTGTGACATTGAGCCAAACTGAACAGCCATCTGGCTGTAATGTGATACATCATCCAGGACTTGCTCAGGACAAGATGGCTCCTGAAGATCCAGCCATAGAGTCATTTCAAAGCTTGGCACATGACCACAGACACTATCCCTACTCAGCCGTACTACATCTTCTCTAGACCTATGTTCTCATATATACTTATCTGAGAAACATGGACATGAAATTTTTTGTTAGGAAGCAACTCTGATTCTGTTTATTTTAATCTTTGGTGGGAAGATAATTAGAAAGCTTTTAGGGATCTTGGAGAACTGAAGGAGGAACTGACCCCACATGATTCAAAAAAATGGAGGAATCTTAACAACAAGAAAACCAACATGGAGGAAATCAGACCATCTCTATGGTATGTCACCATTAATAGAAACACCCTTACTGATTACCCCCTTTCCCTGTACCCCCTCGCTCCACACCCCTTCTGACAGTCTCACACCCTTCCTCCACCCCTTCTTGCTATCACTATTTTCTCCTTTTCTCCCTCCTCACTCTTTCTCTCCCCATGCCTTCCTTATTTTTCCCTCTTTCATTCCCCAATCTCCCTCCCTCCCTTCTTGCTCTGTCCTTTCCTTTTTCTTCTCCTTCCCTCTCTTTCTTTCTCCCTTCCCTCCTTCACTGACAAATATTTACTGAATGTCTCCCACTTATGCAACAGAGAAAAGTCATAGAAATTCAATGAACAACACAGAATAACTTTTACTGTCATAGGATCCATAGTTTTATGAGGGATGCAGAATGAATAGTGAAGGATTAGTGCAGTAAAACATAACACACACACACACACACACACACACACACACACACACACACACACCCCTACTCAAGGAAAGCAGATGGTACCATTAAAACATATTTAATAGATATGATCCTAGTTAACTCCCTGGATATAGTTGGAAATAAGATGTCTAGAATTTTACCAGATAACAGTGGATAAAGAACATTTCATGAGAAGAAATGTTACATGCCTGTGGTTGTAACAGAATAAAATCCTTTGGACACAGATGGCACCAGGTCACAAATGGCCTTGACATCATCTGCAAGGAAAATCTTTCTATTCAGCCAAGTACATACCACTTCCTCCCAACCCCTTGGCCAGATCTACAGTAAGGCACGCAATATGGTAGAAAGACTTACTTTCAAGCATGGCCCACAAAATGGCCACCCAAGTGTCTTATCTAAATGTCATTCCTCCAAACTCTAAGGATTGATGGACTCTGTAACTGAAAAGTTCCCTGGTAGCATGGAACATACCAATTTTCTACAAGGTTTTTTTTTTTTATTGGAAGCTAGACATGAAAATAGTCTTTGCTAGACTTAGCCATTTATATGTTAGGGCTATTTCAGCAGCATCTTAGCCTGACAAATGTGTACACTTATCCCAGACAGAGTACTGAAGGGTTTTCAGTAGCAGAGTCCCAGGTTCATACTCTTGGGAGAGGAATTTCCAAGAAGGATTTTCCTGGCCCGAGTAAGCAATCTGCTGATAGGTCAATACAGTAGGGTTAGGGTGTACAACCTTGCAGCCCAGCCCAGCTTCAGCAGGACCCCAGTGCTCTACAAATGGTAACTGTTCCTAGAGACAAGGAAAGGGGTATGCATCACTCAGATGAGGTTTCTCCTATGGTGCAGGCTAAGTAGACCCCAGGGTGAGGCTTCAAGAACAGAAACTAGTGATGACCCAAGCACTAACCAGATTAGTTCTGTTGTGGCAGTCGTGTTTCAAATGAGCACTAAGTCTAATGGCAAAGCATAAATTACCAAACCTTACCTATTTGACTGACAGCAGAGCCTGGCCACACCCAGCAACAATTTTATGAGCCTTCCTTGCCCTCCTTCTTCATGCTGGATCTAACTTCATGTGCTAACCGCTCATGAAAAATGAGGAAGTGGACGTGCTAGAAGTTATGGCTCAGCAAGGCATCCCCACATTTGATATCACAGAGGATGGTGACAGGTTCTCGGGCTGCAAACTTTTGGCTGGAAAATGAAGCTAAAGTAAGAACAATGGGAAAAAAACGTATTTCTAGAACTTCTGGAGAAAATAGGCAGGCCTATCCCAGGACAAAACTGGAGAGTCCTTTCAGATGGAAAGAAAGCAATGTAGATCTTCCAGCAGAGAAGACTTTAGTCTGAGATGGCCAGACCCTGGCCCAGCTGCCCAGCACTACTGAGGTGGCCAAATCCTGCCCTCACACCATCTCTGCACTTGTACAAAGACAACAAAATTAGGTCACTTATCTGTGCTTTTTGTCTTAGGTTTGTTCTCAGATAAAAAGTAACTGTGGTCAGCTTCTAAGGGATTTTTCCAGAAAGTGGGATCGTTCTGTGTCTATTAGAGATCAGGACATGGTACATAGGATGCTGCAGATCCTCCTTAGAAGGGGTGGGGTTGTGAGTAGAGCAATTTGAGGCAGAGTTGGGCTCAAACTAATATGGAGTCATCAGAATCCCCTTGTTGTTCCCCAAGAACTATAAAGATTAGATGACCCCCCCCCCCCAAACATGGGCTACAATTCTCCCTGCACAGCAGGAGCTGGTTTCCAGAAGGAGCAGGCCTCAGGAGGGTACAGCCTGCTGGCTTTGCCATGCCCTGAGCCTAATGGAACTATGGGCTCAGGCTTTTGTGATTTCCACTAATAGCAGTTTGTTTGTTTGTTTTGCATTTGTTTCCAAGTCTCTTAAACAAAGGGCAATGCCATTAAAGAAAATTCCAAACCTTTCATTTCTGGAAACACACAAAAGAGGACAAGAGAGAAATGAAAACCTTTGCAGAGTAGGGTGTGTTTATAAAACACTTACATATAATTAACTTTTTCATAGTCCTTTTGGGAGAGTGGCAAGCTGTGCATTTGAGTATTTGAATAATATATTTTGATAATGATCTCATGGGACTGGAAAGGACCTTATAAGACAACAGACCATTGGGTGTGTTCTCTCCCTAAAAGCCTGTGTCAAGGCCCTTTTGAGCTCCCACCCAGCGTCTGGTGATCACTCCCAATGCTCTAACATCTATTTATTCCATAGAAGTAAATGGTGCTCACCACTGTACTTCAGAATTCCTTGCCAGGCAGAGTTTTGAAATATAATCTTGTATTTTATTTTGCCTTCTCAAATCCAGGGAATCAATCATATCCTCTGCTGGTTTTTGTTATAAAACCACTGTCAACAGAGTTCTCAGTTGTTGGATTCTATAAATCTACCTTGTGAGATATCATATACAAACCAACCTAGAAAAATTGAAAGGACAAAGGAAATTAGATGCATTGTACTGCCGCTAGGGGTAGTGCTTTCTGGATAGTTCACATAGTCAACTTCTACAGTCAATGTGTTAGGCATCTTTGATGGATATTTTTTGTCCCCATTTTCAGAAACAGAGAATCAGAGATGAAAAGAATTTACCTAAGGGCAAACACATCTGAAAAGTGGACTGAATCTAAAACAGGATAGATGACTCCAGTGGCAGAGCTCTTTGTGAAAAGCTAGACAAGGAGCTTTGAGAGGACTTAGAGTTGGGGCTTACAGAGGATGCGCATATTGTTGCCTTTCCATACAATCCCACTTAACCTGGAAATAGTGTCATTTTCCATGGAGAAGCCATCTGTACATGTCTTATTGCACCTGATACAGCTACTAACTGCCCACAAAGATCAAACATGAGCAGTGTAAGCAGCATGTTCTTGCCACATAGACTAAAGAATGCCAAGTTAGGACCCATGAGAATCCTTGACAGACAGAACCTAAGTCCCCAGAGTATGTCCCTGTGTTTAGTATTGAAACCTGCGACTTGTTACCTTTTCTGTTAAGAAGTGTGTCTCCCTCCTGGAGTTTTGCTTGAGACTCCAAGTTTAGATATTGAATATAATCAGTACTCACTTGCTGTGGATTGCTAGTCAGTTCTATTGACTTGTAGCTGGACTTTACTAGAGATTTCAGATCATCACCCAAGCTCAATACATTGAGGATAGTAGTTAAGCTCTGGCAGCCATTCTTTGGTGCCCCATCTCTGCTTATGTAGTCTCTCATCTTCAGCAGACTGGTTAGACTGTTCCCTGACAGTAACTATTTTCTAACAGAGAGAGAAATGCAAAGCTCATTTTCAAGGCTTTGATTGCATGCAGTTAGTTTCTGTGCCATCAGGAAAATTAAGTTCCATTGCTGATCAGAGCTACAAAGCATCAAGGCAAAAGAGATTTTGGGCTGTTTGAAATTCAAGCTCCTTCAGGAGGAGTGGCTTCCTACTGTGGCAGGTCTCTGGAGGCCTTTAGTAAACCTACCCATGTCTCTCTAAGTCTGTTCAAGCTACTAGAACCCTAGCTTACCTAATTGATGGCTTAAAAGTACAGAAAAATTCAAAAGGAAATCCTCCTGCCCTATATACCAAGGAGGTTATATTTGGCCATTATGTACTGTATGCTTCTTGACTTGTTTGCCTTAGTTTATTAAATCTAACCAGGGATAAGAAATGAGTAGAAAATATGTTAAGGATACCAATGAACTGGGGTAGTGTCATTCACGCTATATTCTGGAAGAGAATTCAGCTTTTTTTCTGTCCATGTCTTGAGAGCTTGTAGAAAGAGGAATTAAAAATAATGGACTGATGTAGAAGAAACTAAAGACAGGATACTATTCTCTGAGCTTTTCCATGCGCCCCAAGGACAACAACAAGAAGAAAGATTCTGGAAAGTCGGCCAAAAAAGACAAAGACACAGTAAATAAATCTGGTTGCAAGGCCAAAAAGAAGTGGTCCAAAGGCAAAGTTCAGGACAAGCTGAACAATATCATCCTGTTTGACAAAGCTACATAAGACAAACAGTGTAAGGAAGTTCCCAACTATAAGCTTATTACTCCAGCTGTGGTCTCTGAGAAACTGAAGATTTGAATTTTCTTGGCCAGGGTAGGTCTTCAGGAGCTACTTAGTAAAGAATTTATCAAGTTGGTTTCAAAGCACAGAGCCCAAGTAATTTACACCAGAAACACAAAGAGTGGAGACACCCCAGCTGCTGGCAAAGATGCATGAACAGGTTCAATCAATTGTACATTTGGGGAAATAAAACTTTATTGAATCAAAAAATTGGGTCATGGAATAATTACTGCTCACTGAGCTTATAGGAGTCTACTGTGAGAGTGAACATTAACCAGAAAGATAAGAAAACTATTTGATAAGGGTGGGAATATATATGGGTTTAAAGTTATAAAAGAAGGTAGTTTGTAAAGTACCTATAACTTTTAAAGGCATTAGTAAAGAAAAACTTGCTGCTCTGCACTAGAACAAAGGCCATATCTCCCTGAAGGTAAGATTCTATCTTCCAACTTATACAAATGCAAATGTGTTTGAAAGCACAGAGCTGATGAAGGGGTCCCTCCTGGCAGACAACAGCCCATAGATGTGCTTCCTCAGTTCAGTATCAAAGGGATGAAGAAGCTGCTTGCCAGAGCTGTGGTCCAAAGAAGGCTGGAGATTGCTGGGAAAGCTACATCCTGAGCTGGCAGCTGAAACTGACGGCATTGTCTACAAAGAACTAGTTTACTAGACATGCAATATACATTTGTGAGGGGTCATGAAAGCTTGTGTCAAGATTCCAGAAAGGCACTGCAGCAAGGCAATCTGAATCATTCATAGAAGCAGAGTCCTGACAATGACGACTTTAGAAATCAATTCAGGAAACTAGGAGGAAAACCTAAGTCTCATGAGGACTCTAGGACAGTGGAGACCCCAGGAAAACGGCATATTCACCAACTAAAACTGCAGAAATGGAATGCAATAGAGTCCACAAAAAGAGGGTTCACATGCGATTTTGAATTGGTAGGCATCAGAATTAGGAGGATGGTGTTGTCTAAGCCTAGTGGAACCCAGATGATTTCATCAAAAGTACCAGATGCCAAATATGGCACTGTAGAATTTATTGTTTCTTTCATTAGGTTTCGGTCTTGCTTTGGTTCACTATTTCTTCCCTAGCCTCAGGTTCCTCTCTTTTGGAATGGGAATGTTTATTCTATAACATTGTATGGTGGAAGTACATAATTTGTTTTTTATTTTATAAAAGGGAGCTTATTGTTATGAGATTGGAGGGTTTACAGCTATAAAATTTCCTGGAGTTTCAGAAGAGACATTAAATTTTAGACTTTTAAACAGCATTGCATCTCTGGGGATGTTAGAGATGAACTAAATGTATTTCACATTATGAGATGAAAATGAGACATTGGAGGCTTGACATGAAATGTTATGATTTAAAATGATGGGTTTGGGTATCAAATTAGCCAAGGGTACAGACGTGCTGATTAATCTACATCGCCATCTAGGCTGAATTTAGAACCACACAGCTCTGGGCATGCCTATGAGAGTATTTCCAGACAACTTTAACTGAGGAGAAAAGACCCACCCTAAGTAAGGGTAGCTTTATCCCATGGGTAGTGGGCTGTGGTCTCAGATCCAGAAAAAAGAGGAGAAACAGCAGTGTGTGTGTGTGTGTGTGTGTGTGTGTGTGTGTGTGTGTGTGTGTCTATCTGTCTGTCTGTGTGTGTCCATGGAGGCAAGAAGAGGGAATCAGAGCTCCTGGAGCTAGAAATATCAGTGGCTGTGAGCCTTTTGACTTGGGTTTTGGAAAGTGACCTGGGTCTTTTGAAGAGTAGGAATTGCTCTTTACCACTTAGTCATCTTTGCAGCCTCCTCTGTCCACATCTTAACTGAGGATTCAATATGGCTAGCTGCTTCTAGCTTGCTCACATGTCTGATATCCCCACCATGCAGCAGGACTGTATCTTCACATTCTGTGCTTCAAGATAAAATGTTTATAGGTTACTTTTGCCATAGCAAGAGAGAAGTAACCAATATAGGTATGGTGACACTCATTCAGCAGTCATCACCACTCTGCTTACCCCCACATACATTGTCTTCCTCGCTTTTGTGTGACGTGATGTGGCTTTTGGGTGACGTGATGTGGCTTTTGGGTGATGTGATGTGCTTTGTCCAATAGAATGTGAATGGAAATGACAGTGTGGTGGCTCACTGGCTAGGCTGCAGGATGGGGTACCACTTGGTCTGCTGGCATCTTCCCATTTGTAGTTTCTCCCTCAGCTCCTTGTGATGGTTTAAAGAAGTTAGAACCCCCACAAGGAGCCCAGTCCACTGAGCTCAACCTGAAGTCCTATTTTGCTCCTACCAACCCGTATCAGCAGGGCAGTAGCTAGCCTGCAGCTGTGTGGATGAGCCCTGCAAGATCAACAAAATGTCCCAGTCAATTTGTAAGTGGACAAGAAAGAGCCACTAATATTGTATAAAAGCAGAAATGTGATGCTATTCATTACACAGCCTTATTGTAGGATGTACCAATTGATCTGCTTCTTCTCACAAGCAGCTAGAAGATGAAGAGAAAAGAAAATGGCAGACATGCAATTGCATAACAGACCATGGTCTGTTTCCTGCATTTGTTTCCTGGGGGGTCAGAAAAAAATGAGGAAAAATTATTTTCTCCTACTTGCTTCAAAAAGCTCTTGGGGACAGTTTTTCATGGAATTTGTGCATTGGGGGACATTTGGGTAGCAGGCAGCTTGGGCAGCATAGTCCCTCTGCTTTCCATCCTCAAGGGATTCTTCTCAGTCTCTTTGTACTTCAGATTATGACTAAAGAAACCAAGATTCACTTGGGGGGGGTGTCTTGGACTCATTAATAAAATAAATCAACTCAAAGAGAAGCTCAAGGACAATTTTGTTACAGCCTGAGAAGAACAGAATACAAGTTTGGTAAAAAAAAAAAAATCCTAGCAGCATCTAGGGAGACAGTTGGAGGGGGAGTGCCTTTTAAATTAGACAAGGGACATAAATAGCTAGCCTGTCAAGAATGTAAAACTCCCTCCCCAGAAAGGAAGTGGGTTAGTGAGCTGAGGCTAGAGCTCAGACAGCATCTAGCTGCACATTTACAGGCTCAGCCCACTTCTCATTTGTACTTTGCAGGCTTGAGTCACAGGCTCCATTTCTTAGGTTATGGCAGGGTTTCCAGTACTCCTCTTCAAGCTGGCTTCTTTCGCATGTTAATTTCTGCATAGCATTCTTTCAGTTCCAACTCCCTTGTCACTGGCTCTTTGTTGCCTTTTTCATATGAGGCTCCAGCTATTGGATCTATGGCCAAACTTGAATCAAGGCTGATCTCCTCATAAGACTCTTCACCAAGTCTCATCTGTGACAATCATATCACCAAAGATTTTGCTCAGAAGAGCTGGTGAAGAAGGCTCAGCCACCATTTTTGAAAACCTACTCAAAGCACTACAGCCATGATGAACAATTCAGAGCTCGACATTTCACCAATTAAGCAGTGCTTTTTGTTTTGTTTTGTTTGTTTGTTTTTTGTCCTTGACCTTCAAAGCTGTTGTCTTCAGTTTTTTGTTTTTTTGGTTTTTTTTTTTTTTTTGATACTTTATTTACATTTCCAATGTTTCCCCCTTTCTAGGTCTCCTCTTTGGAGACCACCTATCCCCCCCATTCCCCATCTCTATGAGGGAATTCCACCTCCCACCCACCCGCCCACTCACTCCCATATTCCCACCTTGACATTCCCCTTTACTGGGGCTTCTAACACCCCCAGGAACAAGGGCTTCTCCTCCCCCTGATGGCCAACAAGGTCATCCTCTGCCACATATGTGGTCCGAACCATGGGTCCCTCCATGTGTATTCTTTGGTTGGTGGTCCAGCCTCCAGGAGGAGAGGGGGGGGGGGAATCAGGCCAGTTGACACTGTTGCCCACTCCATGGGGCTGCAAAGTCCCTCAGCTCCTTCAGTCCCTTCTTCAACTCCTCCATCTGGGACCTCACTCTCAGTCCAGCAGTTACTGTGAATTGAAACTTGGATATTCCGAACATTTAGGCTAACATCCACTTATCAGTGAGTACATACCATGTTCATTCTTTTGTGACTAAGTTACCTCGCTCAGGATGATATTTTCAAGTTCCATCCATTTGCCTGCAAATGTCATTAAATCATTGTTTTTAATAGCTGAGTAGTACTCCATTGTGTAAATGTGCCACATTTTCTGTATCTATTCCTCTGCTGAGGGACATCTGGGTTGTTTCCAGTTTCTGGATATTGTAAATATGGCTGCTATGAACATAGTGAAGCATGTGTCTTTATTACATGTTGGAGTATCTTCTGGGTATATGCCCAGGAGTGGTATAGCTGGGTCCTCAGGTAGTATTATGTCCATATTTCTGAGGGTGCGCCAAACTGATTTTCAGAGTGGTTGTACCAGCTTGCAATCCCACCAACAATGGAGGAGTGTTCCTCTTTCTCCACATCCTCGACAGCATCTGCTGTCACTTGAGTTTTTGATCTTAGCAATTCTGACTGGTGTGAGGTGGAATCTCAGACTTGTTTTGATTTGCATTTCCCTGATGACTAAGGATGTTGAGCATTTCTTTAGGTGCTTCTCAGCTCTGCAAATTTCCTCAGTTGAAAATTCTCTGTTTAGCTCTGTTCCCCATTTTTTGATGGCGTTATTTGGTTTTCTGGAGTCTAACTTCTGGAGGTCAAAGGGATACAAATTGGAAAGGAAGAAATCAAAATATCACTCTTTGCAGATAATATGATCGTATACTTAAGGGACCAAAAAACCTCCACCAGAGAACTGCTTCAGCTGATAAACAACTTCAGCAAAGTGGCCGGATATAAAATTAACTCAAACAAATCAGTAGCCTTCCTATACTCAAAGGATAAACAGACTGAGAAAGAAATTAGGGAAATGACACCCTTCACAATTGTCACAAAGAATATAAAGTATCTTGGTGTGACTCTAACCAAACAAGTGAAAGATCTGTATGACAAGAACTTCAAGTCTCTGAAGAAAGAAATCAAAGAAAACCTCAGAAGGTGGAAAGCTCTCCCCTGCTCATGGATTGGCAGGATTAATATAGTAAAAATGGCTATCCTGCCAAAAGCAATCTACAGATTCAATGCAATCCCCATCAAAATTCCCACTCAATTCTTCATAGACTTAGAAAGAGCAATTCTCAAATTCATTTGGAACGACAAAAACCCAGGATAGCAAAAGCTATTCTTAACAAGAAAAGAACTACTGGGGGAATCAGCATTCCTGACCTCAAGCTGTACTCCAGAGCAGTAGTGATAAAAACTGCATGGTATTGGTACAGTGACAGGCAGGTAGATCAATAGAATAGAATTGAAGACCCAGAAATGAACCCACACTCCTACAGTCACTTGATTTTCGACAAAGGAGCCAAAACCATCCTGTGGAAAAAAGACAGCATTTTCAACAAATGGTGCTGGTTTAACTGGTGGTCTACATGCAGAAGAATGTAAATTGATCCATTCCTATCTCCCTGTACAAAGCTCAAGTCCAAGTGGATCAAGGACCTCCACATAAAACCAGATACACTGAATCTAATAGAAGAGAAAGTGGGGAAAAGCCTTGAACACCTGGGTACAGGGGAAAAGTTCCTGAACAGAACACCAATGGCTTATGCTCTAAGATCAAGAATGGACACATGGGACCTCATGAAATTTCAAAGTTTCTGTAAGGCAAAGGACACTGTCAATACGACAGAATGGCAACCAATAGATTAGGAAAAGATCTTTACCAATCCTACATCCAATAGAGGGCTAATATCCAATATATACAAAGAACTCAAGAAGTTAGACTTCAGAAAACGAAATAAGCAGTGTTTTAAACTAGTGACCTACCTCGCAAGTTGAGAGACCTAAGGAATTAACAAGGGAAGGACATTAGAACAGAATCGTGCACTGCTGAGTCCTCAGTGAATGCTACCACCATCAACATCCCTATGAATCATTCTTTCATTGTCAAATAATTTAGACACTTCAGTGCCTTCCCAGCCTCAGAGTTACGTGAAGATTAGCTAAGATACTCATTGGCAAACATTCTTAAAAATGTTTTTTAATCATCAAAATTATTTGAAATATTACTTCTAAAAATTGTATTTTTTTAGTAGGGAAATTTCACCAAGTTGGCAAGGAGTGTCAGGTGGAAGACACAGCAGGTGAATTGTTTATAAAGTGCAGGGTACCCCATGTCATGTGTGACTCAGACGTTGGATAAGTCAGTTAAATAAAGAAACACGTAACTGTTCACTCTGCTGCCCATTTATCATGCTGGGATACATGGAAAGTAAAACTCTTAATTTTTTTTCTTTTTTTTTTTTCTTGATACTTTATTTACATTTCCAACATTTCAGCCTTTCTAGGTCTCCTCTTTGGAAACTCCCTATCCCCTCCCCCTCCCCTGCCTCTGAGGGTATTCCACCTCCCACCCACCTGCCCACCCACTCCCATATTCCCACCTTGACATTCCCCTTTACTGGGGCCTCTAACACAACACACTCAGGCCCAAGGGCCTCTCCTCCCCCTGATGGCCAACAAGGCCCTCCTCTGCCACATATGTGGTCTGATCCATAGGTCCCTCCATGTGTATTCTTTGGTTGGTGGTCCAGCCTCCAGGAGGACTGGGGGGTGGGGAGTCAGGCCAGTTGACACTGTTGCTCCCTCCATGGGGCTACAAAGTCCCTCAGCTCCTTCAGTACCTTCTCCCACTCCTCCATCTGGGATCTCACTCTCAGTCCAGCGGTTACTGTAAAGTGAAACTTGGGTATTCCGAACTTTTGGGCTAATATCCACTTATCAGTGAGTACACTAAAGTAAGAATGGCAAAAGAAAGTTCTCAGGAAACCACTTTAATTGTTACATGTCTTTGAGCTGTCTTCTGGGCTTCTATGTAGACTTATGTCCTGTGTTAATACCCTAAATATATGTTGGAGTTTTGGCACAGATGTGGAATGAGAGGAGTGTGTCAGCCAAGAAGCAACTTTCAATATTTCCCTGGGACTAGTCATCCTCTATACTAACTTATCCTCACTTCCTGCTGACCATTGTCCTGAGATTCGTGATGGTGGTATTAACATCCTCTGTTTTTCAATAGGCAGTGCTGACATGAGGGTGGCTCTTGTTCTAACTTGATGCAATTACTAATGAAGTATAACCTTTTGACACTCTTCTTCTTCAGATACATCCCAAGGATTAGCATACGTCTTTCTGAGGATGATGGTGGGATGCAGAAGCTGGAGCCATTTGCTTCTGGGGTGGCAAGAGTCACTTCTGTGTTCTACAGGTGGCCTTGCATTTCTAGTTTTATCTGTCCATCCTCAGTGATACTGGACATCTATATCTATTACAAGAACAGCATTCTGCCTTTATACACAAAGAAGTATCTGAGGGAGATGTACCCCTAGAGATCAGACTTTCTATGATGTAGAAGTCAAGAAGAGCAGGTACAGTATAGATCTGCCTGAGGCAGTCACCGAGGACTACCACAAGAGATATCACATATCAAAAGGGAGTAAACAATGCTTGTGGAGAAATTTGTAACATAACCTAGAGATAAATTATATAACCCATGGCAAAAGGCAGAGTTATATAATCACAGTCATTAACTGGAGACTGGGGAGATGAACTGGCCAGTGAAATAAAAATCCAGGCATGCTGGTTCTTGAGTTTCCAGAGCTAGGACAGCAGCGTCAGGAAAATCCCTGGAGCTTGCTGGTCATTCTGCCTACCTTATTTGGCAAGTCTGAGGCTAGTAAGAAACTCTGCCTCAAAAGCAAACACAGGTGATGGTGCCAGCGGAACGGCATTTGAAGTTATATTCTGGCTTCCATACCTGCAGGCACACTCATGTGTAAACACTCCTCCACATACATATACCTCACACATAAGCATGTGCGAACACACAATGAAACGTATCAGGCAAGCCATTGTCTTGCCCCCTTTCCCCACCTCTTTCCCCACCCCTGCCTTTCTGGAGGGAGCAGAGTTGGTACCTGCTGTCAAAGCATGTGTCTGGATCTCCAGGAATCACATAAGAAACACTCAAGCACGGTGGCACATCTGGAATTCATTGGCCAGGCAACGTAGCTAAATATGTGGGCTCCACATTTGGTGAAAGACTCTTTCTTAAAAAGTAAGAGCAACTGAGGAAGACATGGACACAAACAGAGACAAATATGTCTATACTTTTAATACTCAGATGGAACGAGTCAGGTCAGATATCTCAATCAGGACCGAGGGTGGAAGGCTGAGAGAAGGAGTTATGTGACATATCCTTGGAAATCCAACTCTAGAGACCAGCATCAGGATGCAGATCTGAGTTTATTGCCCAGCCCATAAGCTTATATACAGTGTTTGAGCCAATCCCAAGCCCCTAAAGCCTTGACGAATTGTATCTCGCCACACCATGATCCAATGAAAGCCTTGCCTAATGAGGTAACTCAGAAGGAGGTGGGGAAGGGTGTTGGGGGGCGGTATGGTCACCTGTGAGGACTTCTGTAAAAATAGGGGAAGCAGCCACCACCCTGGCCTTGGTTCCTTTCTGCTGTCGCACCAGTATGCCAGGAGCCAATTTAGATCTAATGCCTTGTATGGCAGATCAGAACTCTCCTTCGAGGAATCAAGGAATCGCAGGAGCCTCTGGTGCCTCCCTCTCCATACCACTTTATTTTCCTTCACAATGTTGACTTCCACATCCCCCACAGTGTGAGGTACCCTAAAGAAATTTTGGCACACCCCTCCTGGACAATTGCAAGGGGAAGATTCTATGAGAAGGTATGTGACCGTCTACCTCGCTTGGAAGGGAGCTGTGGGAGGAAGAAAATGCTAAAGGACTGCTTACAACTCTAGTGTCTGTGTGGCCTTTGTTATCTTTTCTGAGGCTAATTTTTCTCACATCTAAAGGCAAGGAAATGTTAAACATCTCAAGTAGTTTCTCTGAGATCCAATGAGAAAGTGTAATGAAGTGTTTGCTTGCTGATCATTCGCAGATAGGTCAGAGACGGCCCCTACTGTGTGCTCCATTCTACAGTAATGAATGTCTGTCCAGGAAGTGTACTCCCAAGAGCACTTGTTTTAGAGGGTCTCCTAGGAGTTTGTTAGCCTCTGGACATTGGGTATGACTAATGTGTGCTACTTTTGGTCCTCCATGGTAAAGTATTCCCATGATTCTGCCTTCTATATCTTCTTTCCAACTTTTAATTGGATGATCCAAGTTCTGTGGTAATAAAATATTACTTCCTGTTGGCTCACATGTTGACATCTTGACCCCCAGATCACAGAGCTGTCTTAGGAAGCCATGGAAGTTTTAGGAAGTAAAACTTAGCTGGAGGAAAGGAGATTTTGGAGGCAGGAACCACAGACTTTGGAGTTTCAGAAAGATAGCATGGTTTCTGTGTCTTAAAATAAAGAATTGGACAAAAGACAATAGCAAGGAAGGCAACAGAATTTATTAAGAAAGGGCTTGTCAGTATCAGTAGAGCAAAAACCGGAGCTAAGCACTACACCGTCACCCACAGCACTCTGAGGTGTGCTTTCCAGAGATCTACACGCAGGTGAAGCCAGGAATCTTGATTGCACTGCAGGAAAAAATTCCAAAATGAGCAGACACAGAATGTGTTAGAAGAAATTTTAACATGGATTTAAATACAAGGGTGGATAGAAAGGCTCTCAAGTAAGAGACAAGACACCCACCCCCACATGTGTGGCTCCCTCAAAAGAAAGTCGTGCTAAGTTGTCTGTTCAAGACCCACACAAGTGGTTTGCTGCATTCTGAAGTTCTCCACTCAAAAGGATGCTAAGGAACTTAAATAAAATTATAGGCTGGATCCTGGAGTATATCTGGATAGGACTGCGATCTGCCTTGGGATAGAACTATGGTGGAAGAAGCAAAACCCTAGCTCACAAAAGCTGCAGAGGAAGTTAAGATTTTTCCTTTTTTGTAAACAAAATTTTATGGTCTTGTTTTTGAAATGCCCAGAAAACTGTACATTGACATCTGGGGAATGTATAAGGTTGTATGTGCTTAGTCATGGCTTATTAGTATTTTATTTGAAATATTCTTATTTGATATAAGCATTACTATTTAAAATATTTCTACAAAAAGGAATAGTGTGTCTTCTCTACAAAGGGAAGTTTAATAGCAGCTGTTGTTGGCTGTGCTGGGGTTGTTGCTTCTTAGTTGGAGTGAAGCTTGAAGCTGATGCCAGGGCCTTTCCCTGTCCACATCCGAGTACATTCCCTGCCTTTCTGGCATGCTTCAGACTTACTTTCAAGCAGGGACGGTTTAGTAGAAAACAAACTACTAAGTAGAAACTGGGCCTGAGCAGCAGCTTAGTACTGCACTGCATTGAAAGTTGGGGTTTCGGGTTTTGATGTGTAGTGTGTGTGCACATGTACATGGCAAGTGTGAAAGTGAGAACAAGGTGGAGAAGTTGTGGTCCTCACCTCCCATCAACGACTGAACTCAGATTGTCAGACACAGTGGCAAATGCTTTCACACAGGGCCATATCACTAGCCTCCCCGCCCCTTTACTTCTTCAAGAGTTGGGACCTTATTTTATTTTAGCAGGGGCTTTTTTATTCATGCTCACAGAGCAAGCTTTTCTGTGAAAATGCCATGCGTTAAATGTACATACATGTTCACAGGTCTTGTCTCCTTAGCATCTTAAAACTCACCCCCACCCCCTCCCAGGGTTTGTGTGCATTTTTAATATACATGAGCTACAGGTCATTTGGCACACTCTGGAGAGCCCTCACTATACTTGCTTTCACATATGCTAATTCTGCAGTGTTTGTCTAGTGCTTTGTAGACACATTCCCTACCCTACACTCTTGTCTACACTAGGGGTGTGTATTTACCCTCTACTTCCTGCCCCAACCTGTGTATGTCTTTGTCTGTCTGTCTGTCTGTCTTTCTCCTTCCTATATGCCATTAAGTGAGCAGTCTCTACAACAGATTCCTACTGCCATGAAATCCCTCACTGTCACAGAGCCAGTAGAGGCAAGGACTATGTACTGAAATCTCTGAAACCACCAACAAAAATAAACAACCATCCTCCATCCCTTAAGTTGTTTCCGTCAAGTGTTTTGTTAGTGATAAAAGGCTGATTATCACACTAATGGACCTTGAAGCTATAGGCTAGAAGTCCATGTGTGGCTATTACCACCCAGCCTTGCCACACAGGCAGCTTTCCAGGAGAAAGGGTGAAGATGAAAAAGTACCCTGCAAGTTTACTGTATTAAAACACTGAGAGCCCTCGAGCGTTATAAGTCATCATTGTCTGATTGACAGATGCTGCTCCTCGTATTTCTATAGATAAATCACCAGTCTACTGTTTACCTAGACACTATCAGCATCCCATGTGTTCTGCACACCGTCACATGGTCGTAGGTCTTAACATTGCCAAGGATTACTATGGGAACTTTCCATACAGCTGGCAGAAAGATGTCTAATAACTCAAACTAGGTGAGCAAAAATCATGCTTTCCTCTTTAAGAGCTACCTCTACGAGACTGTTCTTCCAAGACCCTTTCAGCTTTCATCCAGACAACCAAACTAACCTTGGGTGTTTTATTAATGCTTCATGTAGCATAGGAATTTAGTAAATATTTACTCCTTGAGTGGTAGGAACATCCTTTAGAATTTACTGATTGAATTAGTGGCGTCTCAACATCTTAACACACTATGACTCTACACTTGGCTTGCATGTCCACTCCATGCAGATCTGTGGTGGATTCAGGGGAACAGAGTTGCTCAGGATCTGCCTCTCATAGCCTTGCTGGTTTTGCATCAGGTTTCCACAAGGATTCAAGGTGGATTAGAGGGAATATCACCATTCTATATTCTGAGTTGTGATGTCAAAGTGGATTCGAGGGAATACCACCATTCTTATGTTCTGGACCTACCTTTGCTGAGGCCTTTCCATGCATCTAGCAAAGGGAGAAAGGCCATGCAGTTCCTTTGAGAGGATTTATTTACTTAGCCCAGCTTAGAAGTGTTGCTTTCACTTCCACCACATTCCACAGGGCAGAGCTCAGTCCTATGATTTATACCCAGCTGAAAGAAGGTGAGAAAAATAGCCTCGCTGTACATAGAGGAGGGACAAATGCCCTGCTTCTGGTATGGACTGCCATTATGGCAAGTTACACACTTGCAGGATGAAGGCACTGAAAGATAAGCTAGCAGTCTGGGTCCTGTCCTCCTCAAAACTACATCAGGATCTTCTGCCATTTTTTCTCCAAATCTTACTTGAATCAAGCTTAGATTCCATTCAGCAACCCCCATTAATCTAGGGAGATCTTCTCATCTCAAGATATTTTATAACATCAGGATATCATTTTTCTATGTTTTTATATTAATCTATTTTGCACGTGTATATGTGTGTGTACCCACATACTGCAACAAGCACGTAGAGGTCAGAGACAGTCCTGGGTATTAATTCATGCTACCAGTCTTGGAGACAAGTGAGTTTACCCACTAAACCATCATCTCATTGTCCTGAGCCTTTGTTCATGGAAGACAATGTGCTCAGAAATTAGGATGTAGACATTGTGGATCCCTTGGATGGACAAGGACAATGGGGAAACAGTCTGTAGAAAATAAATAGCAGCTCCCATCCCAGATGAATGAATGAATGATAGCACAATTCCTCTGAGTTGAAAAGAGATCACCTCTGACTTTCTTTAGCCTAGTGATTAGGATTTATAGAAGAAATACTGTCTTGAAAAGTCAAATAAGAATTAAACAGGGCTTCAATGTGGAAGAAACAGGATAAGTTTGGAACATTTTGCTGGATGAGTAACATTGGGGGTTTTGACAGAGATAAGACAGTAGCTGGTTTCTGCAGGCTCCTTGGCTGGCTTTCTTATCCAAAATTACTGAAAGTGTCGCTGTCACTCATATTTCCTCCAAGATGGAAGGTGTGATTTCTACATGGTGCCTGCAGACCTTGGATGTGAAAATTCAGGAATCCTGTTGCAGAGCCTCCCCATAAGCACAAAATCTGTTTAGCGCCATGTTCATTTTATAAGGCATAATTTAAAATATCTGTGTTTGCAAATTAAAAGGCTTTCCTACCACTAATTAAAACATACTCATTAGCTTTTGGCAGGCAACTGCTGTTCTTAATTTGAGAAAACAAATCTAGAAGAAAGGTTTAGAAATATTTAAAGAGAAAAAACAGACTTCACCACATACTCAGATACCAGGCCAGATTAACTATATTCATGAGATGAGAACACCAACTAGATGTCAACTCTATTATATTAGCAGTCACCCACTAGTAACTTAAAATAACACTTTTCTTACCTTTTCCAGGTTTTAGGCAGTCTGATTTTGGTGGCTATTTTTTCCTTGATTAAGGATATGATGAGTTCTTTTGATCAAGGATCCCCCTGACAGACAGCAGGTTCTTCTGCAGCTATTAGTTACGAGACATACCATACTAATTGGTATGCTATCATTCTAGGGCACCCAAATATTTCTGATATTATGGGATATTAGAACCACAACTGTGAATCTCACAAACTGTTGACCTGAGCCCTCTAAAAGTTAATGTTTGACTTGACATAAAGTGGGTAAAGGTGCTCAGTGCTTAGCCTGACCATCTGAGTTTGACCTTAGGACTCACATGATAGAGGGGGAGAACTGAAACTTACTCTTTGATATTTAAATGTGTGACATGGCACATGTAAATTCATGAACACATACATCTTAGGGAGAGAGAGACAGAGACAGAGACAGAGAGACACAGAGAGACAGAGAATAAATGTAAACATTGGAATTGTGGTATATAATTTTGTCTCAGTGAAGTAATCATTTAACTTATTAAAAATAAATGCTGCTTGTAAAAAAGAGAAATATTTCAGTTATAAAAATAAAGTATCTATGGCTACAACCCTCATTTAAAAGTTTTTTATTATGCCATCTGATCTATGAAATTCCTCTCAGAAAATGTCAAAATAAAGTAAAAATAAACTCTTGAGCTACATTTGCTTTAGAAGAGGAATGGATGTGTTTTTAAGCAATACGCTTTTATTTAATTTAAATTTCAGCCCTCAAGAGTTGTTTACATTTAGTTTCACTATTCATTCATTAATTTTTGTGATTTGATTGTGAAAAGTCCTCCACAGACTTATGTATTTGAACACTTGGTCCCCACCTGGTGGTACTTTAAAGAAGTTTTATAGTTTAGGAGGTGGAGTCTAATTACATGGAGAAATACATTGGGTTGGACCTTGAGACTTTATAGTGAAACAGCACTTCTTGCTTGCTGTAGGCTTTCTGAGTTCGAATGTTATGACCAGCCAGCCTCCGGCTATTGCCAGCCTGCCTTGCTCACCATTGTGGTCTGTATCCTCCAGAATTTATAAGCAAAAATAAACTTTTAAGTTGCTTTATTAGGGAATTTTATAACAACAGGCAAAGGAAATAAGAAAGAAGTTGGTAATGACAAGTGAGCCAGTTGTTATTATAAAGTTAAACTGTGGTTCTGGGCCTTTGGAACTAGCTTGTAGGAATAAAGTGGAAGAGATACTGTTCGACTAGAAAAACCCTAGCATACTGGAAGCAGATCTAAGTAAGCCATTTTTTAGAGCTTAGAAGACAGAAATGTAGAGAGAAATTCAGACATTGGGAAACTCGTTCCTGAGCTTCTAGAGGGGGAACAAGGACTCAATTTGGATAGAGTCCATTGAGATTATATTCAGTTAAAGAGTCTGGCTGCATTCTGTCCATGTTGTAAAAGCATGAGTGAATAATTATTGTATTTGTTTGACCAACAAAACAGTAACTAGGGGATTAGTTTCATTAAGGAGAAATCTCCTTTTTTGACCTAGGACAGCAAGAAAAGTTTCCCCAGGGCAAGAACCCATCCATGAAAGGTTCTAGCTTGTGAAAATGGAAATTCATTCAAAAGGAGAAAACATATATTCAGATTTCAAAGGGATTCTGGAAGCAACTACCTAATGAAGTCCTTCCCTAGTGTCAGTATAGAGAGGTTGCTGTGACTGATATACCTGGAGACCCAGGCTTAACCCTGAGGTAGAACCAGGGCTCAATAGTATCATCTACTCAGTACTGTTTTTGCAGATATTAAATATGCAAGATTGAGGGGGGTCATGAAATTTTGCACCACAGTACCAGAGAGTGTTGAGGCCAAGCGATGCGAGGCAAGGTTGGAACTGCTGTCAGGAGGCCCTAAGAGGTCACTGTGAAGCTGTGAAGGTGAAGGATAAGTCAAAATGGAAATCTAGGATGTTGGAGGGAGTGGGGCATCTGTGCTACAGGAAGAATAGCTAAAGACCAGGGATGCCTAAACCTTTTGGAATGGATGTTTTCCAGGTGCTTGATATGGAGCTGGAGAGTTTTGTACTTGTCCTGTGGGTTGTGGTCTTGCTTTAGTCCAGTATTTTCTCACAAGGCCACTATGCCTTCATTTTGAAATGAGAGTTATAGTCTGTGCCATTGCATGTTAGAAGTATGTAATGTGGTTTTGTGTTTACCAAACATTGCAATTAAGTGATTGTCTTGTGTGGTGGTTTGAATAAGAATGCCAACAAACAGGCTAATACATATGAATGCTGAGTCATCAGAGACTGGCACTACCTGGGAAGAATTAGGTGTGGCCTTGTTGGCATAGTTGTGGCCTTCTTGACAGTGTGTTACTATAGTAGACTTAAGTTTCAAAAGCTCATGCCAGACTCAGTATTGCTTTCTTTCTCCCGTTTGGAGATCTAGATACAGACTCTCAGCTCCATCTCCAGCACCATGCCACTATGCTTCCTGCCATGATGATAATAAATAATCCTGACCTCTGAAATTGTAAGTAAGTCCCAACTAAATGATTTTATTTTTCACAAG
This sequence comes from Uromys caudimaculatus, assembly GCA_028551405.1. Classification (NCBI taxonomy): domain Eukaryota; kingdom Metazoa; phylum Chordata; class Mammalia; order Rodentia; family Muridae; genus Uromys; species Uromys caudimaculatus. Next base: position 96,610,611 of record CM052708.1, read on the forward strand.
CGCTGTTATGGTCATGGTGTCTCTTAACAGCAGTAGAACAGTAACTAAGACAGAAGTTGTTAACAGGAGTTGGATATTGCTCTGACAGGTCTGATCATGTTGCTCTTGGGAGGAATATGGAAGACTTTAGGACTTTGAACTAGAAAAGTCATTGGATGCTGCCTTAGTCAGGGTTTCTATTCCTGCACAAACATCATGACCAAGAAGCAAGTTGGAGAGGAAAGGGTTTATTCAGCTTACTGCTCTACATCACAAAAGGAAGTCAGGACTGGAACTCAAACAGGCCAGGGATCAAGAGCTGATGCAGAGGCCATGGAGGAATGTTGCTTACTGGCTTGCTTCTCCTGGCTTGCTCAGCCTGCTTTCTTATAGACTCCAAGACTACCAGCCCACAGATGGTACCAGTCACAAGGGGCCCTCCCTCCTTGATCACTAATTGAGAAAATGCCTTACAGCTGGATCTCATGGAGGCATTTTCTCAACTGAAACTCCTTTCTCTGTGATAACTTCAGCTTGTGTCAAGTTGACACACAAAACTAGCCAGTACAGATGCTTTAAGCTTGGCTTAATAGACCATCCTAGTAGAATCATTGAAGACAGTTTTGAGGGTGATTTGAACTTTGGGAGTGAAAGAATATTAGTAAGTAGCCTGTGACCATTTGTTGTGATATTTTGGCAAAGAATGTAGCAGTGTTTTGCTCTTGTACAAAAATCTCTCCAAGGCTAAATCAAAGAGGTTTTTTATTAATGGCATTGGCAGAGAAGATTTCACTGTTGTCTGCCTTCTGTAGTTATTAGTCATCACTCTTATGGAAATCTATAAGGAACTGGGGCTATCTGAGCTTTACAGTCAAAGAGACAAGAAAGAGGTTCTAGAATCTCCTTCCACAGCTGTAGAATGGTACTGAAGCCAGGTGTGTGTCATAGGTGTCCCTGCATGGAGACCCAGAGAGTCCATCGCTAAAGCTATGGAGGTGAAGCCTAGATTTCATTGAAGACCCCGATATGATCAAGATGCCATAGTCATGGGATACCTTCCAAGGATAACTGAGAACCAAGTGTGCAACCAGCTCAAAAGAGAGAAGTGTGATGCAATCAACAAAACTGAAAGGAATTTGAGTTCTGAAGAGTGCTTTGACATCAGACATTGAGATGTAGGATTTGGAGTTTGCTCTGCTGGTTTTACGTCTTGATTTGGTGCAGTTTTACCTCATTTTGTTCCTTTTCCTCCCTTTTGAAATGGTAATTTATATATTATGTTACATTGTATGCAGTATATGATCTGCTCCTTTATTTTGATTTTACAGGGATTATAGTTAAGAGATTGCCAGGAGTCTCAGAAAAAAATTTGAATTTTGGACTTTTAAACAGTGTTGAGATTCTTATAGACTATGGGAACTATTGAAGTTGAACCGAATGCATGTTTGCATTATTATGATTAGCTATAAGTCTATGGGGCAAGGGAGTAGAACATGCTGATTTGAATAAGAATGGCCCCCCCATAGGCTCATTGATGGACCAAATTCATCAAGTGCCCTATTTAGATGCATCCATGAAAAAGACTAGCAACTCAAGAGTTGGAAGGGCAGGTATAGGGCAAGAATTTGAATTTCCTAATTTATATCCGGTGGATTGTCATGTAGCACATTACGTATTAATAAATAACTATTAGATGAATGTAAAGCCATTGACTTAGGAGGATAAAGATGAATTTGGACCACTGGATTGCTAAGACTTTATGAATGGTACAGAGCTAAGGAAAACTTGAGATGGAGCAAATTCAAGTCAAGATAAAAAAAATACACATGCTCATTCCATACATACACACACACATACATACCACATACAGTCAAGTCACACATGCACACAGTCTATAGATATATGTACCACACACTTCATACATATACACTATACATATACCATCTACACACACCTACACCAAACTCATACCACATACATACACACACAGTATACATTACACCACACTTTTGCACACAAACATACTCCCCATGATAAATCCATGATAAGAATTACCATAGCTTTTGTGGACCACTGAGGCATTTCTATCAGAAGATAAACATTTGTGCATACCAGTCTTCAAAATGCAATTGTTAGCTCCTATGATTTGAAAAATCATCAAATTTAACTTTTATTCATCTCCAATTACTAAACAAATGGCCCCAAGAAAAGTGATACATTCCTTCATTTCATAATAATAATATGTGGGATCTTTTGAAGCTAGGAATTTAAACAGCATGCAATCTTTCCCTGTGAAGACAGGACAGAGAGATCATTGGTTTCATGACCCTCAGCACAGACACGGCATCTTATTGACAATGGCGGAAACAGGGAGTTTTCCTTGGATGAGATCATTGAGAGTGTATGAAGCTAATATGATAAATCTGAACTTGGTTTCACAAATCACAGACTTGGGCAAGTTCCAAATAGTGTTGAGTGTGGGGTAAGCACAGACACAGGTCTAATGGAAAGAGCCACACAGGCATTCCAGAAAAATCTTTCAGTTGTCATCAGAAGACACACAGTAGTGATCCATCTATGATTACGTAAAGAGGAAAGGAGGTGAGGAGAACAGATCTGGCCCTGGCTCTGTAGCCACATGGAAGCCACCTGACCTGGAGGACCCCTGCTGTGGACAATTCTAAAGTAGAGCTGTCTTTGACCTCCTTGCAAATCCCGGTCATCATTCCTAGTGGCGCCTTCCGTTCTGGCTCCACTGTTTTCTGCCATGGATTGATGCTCAGTTCAGGCTTGTTTCATTGCAGCTTCTTTTACTGAACTTTAATCTCTGGTCTCCTGACTTCTGGCATTGTAGTTTCCTGGTATCACAGGTGACCATGTGTTCAGCTCTGCACGCCTATGCACTCTGCCTTCTATCTTGTCCACAAGATGACAAGGGTGTCCGCAGCTTGGTGACAGAATGTAGATGGGGATAGTGACACAAGATGGAACACCAAACAGAATTCCTTTCCCAAAGGAGCTCCAGTTTAGTTTCACTCTGCTTGCTGTGCATCATTTACATTGTCCGTGTACACTGCCGTCCCTTGTCTGGCCCCAGGCAAGATCAGCTCAGTGACCTCACTCAGTCATTTCTGCTGTAAGTCACTGAACATCCAAACATGGCCTTTCCATGGGGCTTAAACATTTCCAAGCAAATTCAACGCAATCCCCATCAAAATTCCAACTCAATTCTTCATAGACTTAGAAAGAGCAATTCTCAAATTCATTTGGAACAACAAAAAACCCAGGATAGCAAAAGCTATCCTTAACAACAAAAGAACCTCTGGGGGAAT
>CM052708.1:96614421-96680650 GCA_028551405.1 Uromys caudimaculatus
AAAAAAAAAAAAAAAAACATTTCCAAGCAGCTTTAAATGTTTTTGGATAAAGATGGAATAATTAAAAAGGAATTGAAGGATCGGGGATATTGATTTATTAGAACACAAAGCCAGAAATAATGGTGCTATTCTCCTCGCTCATGTCCACACAAATCTGTGATTGTGTAATTGATATCACTTTGGAGTGAGGTCACTATCACACATAACTTAACAATCTTACTGTCTTCTACAACTGGGACTTCCACATTAGCTTGACACACTTGTTAATCTTTGGCAAGCTCAGGAGAGGATGGTCAGTTTCGACAAGAATCTTAGCCAATGTGTTTATGTTATCTGTGGCTGTTATCTGATTTTTATGTCAATTCTGGTACTCTGGAGTTTCAACCCTTTTTGAGAAGCCCACACCACATTTGAGGGAACTGCATTCTTTCCCTGAGTGCTTTTATTTTTATTAAGAATATATTTTTAATAAACTCCAGCTCTGCCTCATACTGGTTCTCGCTAAAATTCTTTTCTGTGATGAAGTTGAATACTTAGCAGAATGCAGACTGCCGAGAATGTGGAATGCAAATGGTTCTGTAGCATCTGCTCTCTATCAAAAGGTTCTAGACCTGGGAGTGAGCTGTTGTCCTTTGCTCTGTTGGTCACTGATATCAAATTCTACTGGGGTATTTATTGCTACATCCATGACTGCTATTTTTATAAACTGTGACCAGTAACTGAGCTTGAACTAGCCCCATTTTTGGATACCACATAATTCTCCCAGTAATGTGTCACAGTATTCCACAAACCTCAGTAAGGATTCAGTATGTTCACAAGAGGCTATTATTTCTGTATGGATGTCACAAATGCTGTGAGTTTGAAATGGATCAATCTTTCTCCTCTTTCAACTTTGAAAGTGATAAAAATCACCTGCAATTTGAACTGACTGGAAACTTTACAGATAAAAATAGAAAACTTCCTGCCAGTCACGAGTTTCCATTCTTCCATCATCTCACCTACACAGAAGCTGAGAAGTCTTGAAGCCAAATTCTGCCTTTCACTGCAAGAGGAATGAGGTTGAACAAACGAAATTATCTTTGAAAGTCTAGGAAGACACATTTTGTTCTGCAGAAACTTCTCGAATATATTCTGGGGTAGCTTAGCACTAGACTCGAATGGATGCACTACAGAATGATGTCTTCAGCCTGCCACTGGTGAAAACGGTTCTACATTGTCTGCTCTAGATCTGGAACTGCGGTGTTGTATCCAGCTCGGTTGATCACTGACATCAAATTCCATTCTGTTACAAATGGAAGCAAAGGTGGGGTACATGCATCAACACACACACACACACACACACACACACACACACACACACACACACACACACACACCGAGAGACACATAACAGAGAGAGAGCAGAAAGCAAAGCAACTGGAAAGAAAAAAGGAAAAAGAAGCAAAAGAAAGAATTCAATGTGATAAAATAGGAAGTTACGTGGATAAGAATTTTCTGTGTACCTGTTATTCCTGCCACGATTGCACTTTTTTGTTTTGTAAAACAATTAGCTATATGCAAATGTGTGTATCTCTGTGCAGATTTGTGCACATGAGTTTAGTTGTTTAGAAGAGTTTAGAAGAGACCAGAAAAGGGTGACAGATTCCCTGGAGCTGGAATTTTAGGCATTTGGAAGCAGTTCAACCTAAGTACTGAAAACCATACTCTGGTTCTCTGTAGGAGCAGTGCACATTCTCAACTACTAAGACATCTCTTCATCCCATTGGTCTGAATTTTTAATGTGTCAAAAATTTAAGGCTGGACAGACTTTCTGTCCTGTAGAATTCTTGGCATCCTGTTGGAAAGGCAGCTTTCTGGGAGAAAGGGCCAAAGCTATGCAGCAGACAAAGGCTTTTATGAAGGACTCCCCCCTGTGCTGATCAGGCTTAGCAAAGCTGTCTTGAACAGCAGGGTTCTTAATAGGATTATCCTGATTAATTAGCTGAGCCAAAGAATGGCTTCTTTTATCCTGATTTTAAAAAATAACCCCCCCACCCCCACACCAGCTATAATATACACAAGAGTTTTCCCTGCCCCTCATCTGGGAGAACTGTCCCTGGTGGCTTGGGTGTAAGAGAGCTGGCCTGATAATGTGGGCACAAGACGTCCAGGAGTACTGGCCCTAATCCTCACAGAGATGATAAGGAAGATCTGGACCTGTTAATGTGGGTGTAGGTGTAGGTGTAGGTGTAGGTGTAGGTATGGGAGAGCTGATTCAGGGCTTTAAGATTGCCCACCCCAACATCCCCATCTATAAACTGCTGGAGTGTGTAAAGGGGCCTGTCCTACAGATTCAAGCTACAGGATCTCCATGATACAGGGCAGCAACAACATATCCAAGAGTCTCTGTACAGGTCCAGTGGCAGAAACCAGAGGTCTAGTTCACAAGTAAAGCTGTTTGGATGAAAGGTTAACACAAACTCCCAGTGCCACTATGATAAACAGATATGTGATGGAAATACCAGAAAAATGGAGGAACAGAATGGTACAGTTGATAGAGGATCAGTTGGTTGCCCAGAGATGGTGAGGTGATCCAGAGGTCAGCAGGATTGTTTTTTGGTTTTGTTTTGTTTGATTTTTTCCCCTTTGTCTTGATTTGGTCTTTTTTCCCTTTTCTTATTTTCATCTATAAATTTTCTTTTGTGTGGAGGTTACAGGGTGGAAGGTGAACATGGAAAGACTGGGAAATGAGTGGGATTGGAATACGTGATGTAAAATTCCCAAAGATTCAATGAAAAATTATGTTAAAATTTAAACCTAAGTCCTAGATGGTTCACATAAAATTTGACAGCTAATTTAATGCTTTCAAATCAACACTGGCTCAATTCAGAATGAAAGGCTAATGACTTGGTGACAAGTTCTGACAGGTATAGAATCCTTCACAGAATTTTTTCATAATTGTTCCATGAAAAGGGACTTTCTAGAAATGGTTCTTAGTGTCACTGAAGACTGGCCTGTAATAGTACTGAGAGATGGGGAGGGATATCAGAATTTGGAAAACAGCCTTTGTTCATTCTGAACAAAGGACAAAAAATGATGTTAAAGTTGAAAGTCCTCTTCAACCTATCAAAGATGCTGCTTAGCGGATGAGAGAACCTCAATCTCCCGCTCACCTGCTCCAGCCCTCTGACTGTGGGTATAGATGACTTGCTGGTTGCCTGCTGGCAATTTCTCAGGGATACAGAGCACTGAACAGGAATTGCCAAACCTGGGCACCATAGTTACCTCTCCAGGATATAAAGCCCACTTTAGCATCCCATGATTTGGATACAGGGGTGTTTTTGATATTTTAGGACCATCTCTTTTCAGTCAGTTGGCCTATACATGTAGAGATGCCTTTCAACCTTGAGAATTTCTCAGCAAATGCATTTCCTGGGTCTCCCACAATGACTGATACTGTGAGTTCAAGTTGTGATACCAAGGCTGAATTTAAGCTCAGATTGATTTTCCAGCTCTGTTTTCTGCTTCAACTTTTTTTTTCCTTTCTTGGTGACTGCCAACTCCTGTCATTGTGCTTTTAAGATTGCTGGCCACCATGCTACATCACCAGCTAGGACTCAGCACATTTAGACTCTGTTTCCTCTTGGGCTTATATAGACAATTTAAAGTTGTTTTTGTCTACCATCAAAACAGTAACATGGTAACATTCCTTCTCACAAATTTCAGAGTCTCCAGTCCTAAGCAACACCTGGGCTCCTTTCTATGTCCATTGCCTGTGTCCTTCCCCCAGCCTTGAGTAGGACAAACAACCTGGCTGGAGCCAGTCTGGCCTCTCTGCATTTGCAGCTTCCAACAGGAACCTGGAGGAGTTGACCACCCACTGAGCTTGCTAAAACAAAGGATGGGGTCTTTGGCCTTTCCCTTTAAAAGCTGTATGGAATAATAAAGTTCGAGCCTTGATCAGAAAATTTTGTCTTGGCTTCATTCTTCTCTTGCATCTTGTCCCTTTTTCATTTCCAGCTCCCCTTTCAGGTAGACCCAGTTCATCCATGGCTGCTGGACGGCTACAATTGCCCAGTGGTTCTGCCACGTATCCTTTCAAACAATGTATCCTGGCTCCAGCTTGCAGGAAAAGAGGCTCAACAGATAGAGTTCACACTTAGCTCAACCAGTGCTCCATGCAGGGCATCTGAGCAGATTTCCCTTTGGACTTGGTGTTTTGTGGTCTAGCGTTTGGTCTTGTGAAGTACCTCCTACTGGTGCTGACCCAGTTTTGTGTTTCAGTGTTCCAGAATTTTGAAGAATGACTCCAATTCTCTCCTGGGCTATTTCTTTCCTCATATTTGAAAATCTATATAGTATTTTCCTAAGTAAAACTTGTATTGAAACTTGATTGTATTTGTAGACTTGGCATATAAAAATAACCTCCTACTGATAGAGGTGAGGGATCTAATCATTCTGTGAACAGATGAAAAGGTTCTAGATAAAAATTAACCAGTGCAGAAAAGAGGAAATTTAGAGTTCATGTTTTATGCACTTATATATCCGTCAGAATACATGATCACACAGTCAAAGGTTGGTCACACATTTACACATAAATTCTCCTTGATGGCTCCTGGCACAGTGTATTGAGTGCTGTATTGGTCAAGTACATCTAGTGAAAATAAGACCAAATGCTAAGCTCTTACAGGATGCACAGACTCAGAAATGGTAAACACATTTTCTTTTTTCTTTCTTTCTTTCTTTCTTTCTTTCTTTCTTTCTTTCTTTCTTTCTTTCTTTCTTTCTTTCTTTTTATTGGTTATTTTACTTATTTACATTTAAAATATTGTTCCCCTTCCCAGTTTCCCCTCCCACAAACTCCATCCAAATGCCCCTTCCCCTGCCTCTATGAAGGTGCTCCCCTACCCACCTACCCACTCCCACCTCACCTCCCTAGTATCTCCCTACACTGGGGCACCGAGCTTCCACAAGACGGAGAGCCTCCCTCCCCCCCGCCATTGATGCCAGATATGGCAATCCTCTGATACATATGCAGCCGGAACCATGGGAGGTTTAGTCCCTGGGAGCTTGGGGAGATCCAGTTAGTTGATATTGTTGTTCTGCCTATGGGGTTACAATCCCCTTCAACTCCTTCAGTCCTTCCCCTAACTCTTCCATTGGGGTTCCCGTGCTCATTCCAATGGTTGGCTGCAAGCAGCTGTGTCTGTATTGGGTACCCACTGGCAGAGCCTCTCAGGGGAAAACTATACCAGGCTCCTTTCAGCAACAACTTCTTGGCACCAGCAATAGTGTCTGGGTTTGATGTCTGCAGATGGGATGGATCCCTAGGTGGGACAGTTTCTGGATGGCCTTTACTTCAGTCTCTCCTCCACTCTTTGTGCCTGCATCTCCTTTAGACAGGAACAATTCTGGGTTAAAATTTTTGAGATGGGTGGGTGGCCTTATCTCTCAACTGGGAGCTATGCCTATTTACTGGATATGGTCTCTAGAGGTTCTATCCCTCCTTTGTTTTCTATTTCAGCTAATTTCATCCTCTCACTTCCCTGGCACTTGGGACGTTCTATGGCTACCACCCGTTCCCCATTCCCCACTGCTACACACCTCCACTCAATTGCCTGACCCTCTATACTTCTCCCCATCCTCCTCCCACACCTGATCTTGTCCCCTTTTCTTTCCCTTTCCTTTCTGCCTCCTAGGTCTCTCCCTTACTCTACCTCCTGTGATTATTTTGTTTCCCTTCTACATAGGACTAAAGCATCTACACTTTGGTCTTCCTTCTTCTTAACCTTCTTCATATGGTCTGTGAGTTGTGTTGTGGGTATTTTGAGCTTTTGGGCTAATATCCACTTAACAGTGAGTACATACCATGTGTGTTCTTTTGTGACTAGGGTTAATTCACTCGGAATGATATTTTCTAGTTCCATCCTTTCACCTGAAAATTTCACGAAGTCATTGTTTTTAATATATGAGTAGTATTCTACTATGTAAATATACCACATCTCTGTATCCATTCATCCATTAAGGGACATCTGGGTTGTTTTCAGGTTCTGGCTATTATAAATAAGAATGCTATGAACATAGTAGAGTATGTGTCCTTGTTATATGTTGGAACATCTTTTGGGTATATGTCCAGGAGTGGTACAGCTGGGTCTTTAGGTAGAGCTATTGCTAATTGTCTAATGAACCACCAGATTGTTTTCCAAAGTGGTTTTATCAGCTTGCAATGGAGGAGTATTCCTCTTTCTCCACATCCTCACCTGCATCTACTATAATCTGAGTTTTTGATCTTAGCCATTCTGACTGGAGTGAGGTGGAATCTCAGGGTCATTTTGACTTGCATTTCTCTGATGACTAAGGGTATTGAACATTTCTTTAGGTGCTTTTCCGCCATTCAAGATTCCTCAGTTGAGAATTCTTTGTTTAGCTCTGTACTCCAATTTTAATAGGGTTATTTGGTTCTCTAGAGTCTGACTTCTTGTATATATTGGATATTAGCCCTCTATGGGATTTAGGGTTGGTAAAGATCTTTTCCCAATCTGTAGGTTGCGGTTTTGTCCTATTGACAGTGTCCTTTGCCTTACAGAAGCTTTTCAATTTATGAGATGCCATTTGTCAATAGCTGATCTTAGAGCCTGAGCTGTCAATGTTCTGTTCAGGAATTTTTCCCCTGTGTTGATGTGTTCAAGGTTCTTTCCCACTTTCTCCTCCTCCTCCTCCTCCTCCTCCTCCTCCTCCTCCTCCTCCTCCTCCTCCTTCTTCTTCTAAGTTTTATTGGATATTTTTATTTCGTTTCAAATACTATCCCATTTCCTGGTTTCCCCTCCTCCAAAAAACCTTCTATCCCATCCCCTCCCCTTGCTTCTATGAGAGTATTCCTCTAGCCATTCACCCACTCCCAACTCCCCATCCTCAAATTCCCCTATACTGGGGCATCTATTGAGCCTTCATAGGACCAAGGACTACTCCTCCCATTGATGCCTGACAAGGCCATTCTCTGCTACATATGTGGCTGGAGTCATGATTCCCTCCATGTGTACTCCTTGGTTTGTGGTTTAGTCCCTGTGAGCTCTGGGGGTCTGGTTGGTTGATGTTGTTCTTCCTATGGGGTTTCAAACCCCTTCAGCTCCTTCAATTCTTTCTCTAACTCCTGCATTGGGGACCTTGCAGTCCAATGGTTGGCTGTGAGCATCTGCCTCTGTATTTGTAAGGCTCTGGCAGGGTCTATCAGGAGACAGCTATATCAGGCTCCTTTCAGAAAGCATTTCTTGGCATCCACAATAGTGTCTGGGTTTAGTGACTGTATACGGAATGGATTCCCAGGTTGGGCACTCTCCAGAGGTCCTTTTCTTCAGTCTCTACTCTACACTTTGTCGCATATTTGCTCCCATAAGTATTTTGTTCCCCTTGCTAAGAAGGACAAAGCACCCACTCTTTGGTCTTCCTTCTTGAGCTTCAAGTGGTCTGTGAATTGTATCTTGGGTATTCGGAGTTTGGGGCTAATATCCACTTTTCAGTGAGTGCATACCATGTGTGTTCTTTTGTGATTGAATGTTACCTCACTTAGGATGATATTTTCTAGTTCCATTCATTTGTCTAAGAATTTCATGAATTCATCATTGTTAATATGTGAGTAGTACTCCATTTTGTAAATTTGCCACATTTTCTGTATCCATTCCTCTGTTGAAGAAAATCTGGGTTCTTTCCAGCTTCTGGCTATTATAAATAGGACTGCAATGAACATAGTAGAGCATGTGTCCTTATTAGATGTTGGAGCATCTTCTGGGTATATGCCCTGGAGTGGTATACCTGGGTCCTCAGGTAATACTATGTTCAATTTTCTGAGGAACCACCAGACTGATTTCCAGAGTAGTTGTACCAGCTTGCACTCCCACCAACAATGGAGGAGTGTTCCTCTTTCTCTACATCATCACTAGCATCTGCTGGCACCTGAGGTTTTGATCTTAGCCATTCTGACTGGTGTGAGGTGGAATCTCAGGATTGTTTTGATTTACATTTCCCAATGACTAAGGATGTTGAACATTTCTTTAGGTGCTTCTCAGCCATTTGATATTCCTCAGCTGAAAATTATTTGTTTAGCTCTTTGACCCATTTTTAATAGGGTTATTTGATTCTCTGGACTCTAAACTTCTTGAGTTCTTTGTATATATTGGATATTAGCCCTCTATCTGGTGTAAGATAAAGATCTTTTCCCAATCTGTTGGCTGCCATTTTGTCCTATTGAAAGTTTCCTTTGCCACAGAAGTTTTGTAATTTTATGAGGTCCCATTTATCAATTCTTGATCTTAGAACATAAGTCATTGGTGTTCTGTTCTGGAAATATTCCCCTGTGCCCATGTGTTCAAGGCTCTTCCCACCTTTCTCCTGTATAAGTTTGAGTGTATCTGGTTTTATGTGGAAGTCCTGGATCCACTTGAACTTGAGCTTTGTACAAGAAGATAAGAATGGGTCAATTTGCATTCTTCTTCATGCTGACCTCCATTTGAACCAGCACCATTTGTTAAAAATGCTTTCTTTTTTCCACTGGATGGTTTTAGCTCCTTTGTCAAATATCAAGTCACCATAGGTGTGTCTGTTCATTTCTGGGTCTTCAATTCTATTTCATTGATCTTTCTGCCTGTCACTGTACCAATACCATACAGTTTTTATTACTATTGCTCTGTAATACAACTTGATGTCAGGGATGGTGATTTCCCCCAGAAGTTCTTTTATTGCTTAGAATAGTTTTCGATATCCTGGTTTTTTGTTATTCCAAATGAATTTGCAAATTGCTCTTTCTAACTGTATGAAGAATTGAGTTGGAATTTTGATGGGGATTGCATTGAATTTGTAGATTGCTTTTGGCAGGCTGGCCATTTTTACTATATTAATCCTGCCAATCCATGAGCATGGGAGATGTTTCCATCTTCTGAGATCTTCTTTGATTTCTTTCTTCAGAGACTTGAAGTTCTTGTCATACAGATCTTTCACTTGCTTGGTTAGAGTCACATCAAGGTATGTAATATTATTTGTGACTATTGTGAAGGGTGTCATTTCCCTAATTTCATTCTCAGCCTATTTATCTTTTGAATATAGGAAGGTTATTGATTTGTTTGAGTTAATTTTGTATCCGGCCACATTGCAGAAGTTGTTTATCAGCATTAGGAGTTCTCTGGTGGAATTTTTGGGGTCACTTAAGTATACTATCATATCATCTGAAAATAGTGATATTTTGACTTCTTCCTTTCCAATTTGTGTCCCTTTTACCTTCTTTTGTTTTCTAATTGCTCTAGCTAGAACTTCAAGTACTATATTATACAGATAGGGAGAGAGAGGGCAGCCTTGTCTAGTCCTTGATTTTAGTTGAATTGCTTCAAGTTTCTCTCCATTCAGTTTGATGTTGGCTACTGGTTTGCTGTATATTGCTTTTACTATGTTTAGGTATGGGCCTTGAATTCCTGATCTTTTCAAGACTTTTAACATGAAGCGATGTTGAATTTTGTCAAATGCTTCTTCAACATCTAATGAAATGATCATGTGGTTTTTTCCTTTGAGTTTGTTTATGTAGTGGATTATGTTGATGGATTTCTGTATACTGAACCATCCCTGCATTCTTAGGATGAAGCATACTTGATCGTGGTGAGTGATCATTTTGATGTGTTCTTGGATTCTGTTTGTGAGAATTTTATTGAGTATTTTTGCATCAATGTTCATAAGGGAAATTCGTAAAGACATTTTCTTTTCCAAGGTTTGATCATGAAAGAATCACTTTTGTATAGAAGAAGAATATGGTTTTTTTGGGAGGGAGGCTGTTTTTAATCCTGTTGTTAGCAACAGTACAAGGACATTTCCCCAGAGCTGGTTCATGCCTTCCACTGGATTTCTAGCTAGAAAACAGACAAAAGCTTGGCCACTCAGAACTGTGTGATCTATTTCCTGAGAGCTGTAAGAAGTGCCTCAGGAGATGATCCTCCTGTGAGAAGGATGTAAGTCATGGAAACTCACTTAAAATAATAAAGCAACTTTAGGACATTGAACTCCACAGTCCATGACTGTAGAATTCTGTTGGAATTGACCTGACCTGTGACCTGGAAGTACTTGTTGCCATTGGGGCTCTGAGATGACTTTTCTATGCAGTCAGCTGAACACAGAAGGTCACTAAGGAGATGAGTTTATGCCTCCCAGGAGCTTCTTGACAAACAAGATAGGCAAGTTATTTCTACTCTCATTTGTACATTGGAATCACATGTTGATTTTACAATTTTCCACCACCTGCTGGAGGCTGTCTACTAAGATGGTTGCTAACCTGAGTATATTTTTTCCCAGATTGAACCCCACAAGACTGATGGCCACATAGGTTCACACCATCTCAAGAACCCCAACTGCTTTTCCTAAAAGGTACTGACAACTCACCAGGGCCTGCAAAACTGAAGGTGTGATACAAGTCTGGCATGTCTGCCTTCGTTTAGTACATAAATCCTTTATCTTAAACCCTTGGGTGTGGTGAAGAACATGTATAATCCTAGCACTGGGGAATCTGATAATCAGATGAAAGCATCCATTGTGATGCCTTATGCTATATGAGATTCTGCTTCAAAAGCTTAATAAAACCAAATAGCAAAACAAAGGACTCAAGGACTGCCCATCTAAGCGCTGGTGATTCCTAATCTTTCTCCTCTCCTTCTGGGTTTGATGATGGGCAAGACTTTAGACATATTACTGCTTGTTTTACAATATCCTCTCCAAACTCCCAAAAGTGCACCTGAAAATCTATAGTCATTCTCCTAAACCTGGATCTACCTTTGATTCCAGAAACAGCAGATTCTCACCAATAGGTTACCCTGGGATAAGATGACCCCCTCAACCAGGATCCATCATCATATGTGTATCGATTTTCCCTTCAAGCAATAGGAGTTCTTCTGTCATTAAAATCAAAATTGGGGTAATGATCAAGCAAACTCCATATTGGCCAACACTGTCTAAGGAAAGGTACATAGATCTCTGATCTGCTCCAGTTCTGCATCTACTTAAACTGAAATTTCTGCCAATATCCCAAAGATGAAAATCATCTTCCTGGGCCACCTTTGCTCAGATTTGGCTCAGGATAAGTGAATTTTCATTCCCTTTGAGATTAATCCCATGTTTTGTGTCAACATTAGAAACTATGTGTTAAAAATAGATAGAAAACTCAGCATGGTGGTGTATACTTATGACACTAGCCCTTGGGAGACTGAGGTAGAAAGGTTACAAGTTTGAGGCCAGAATAGAAAGAATCTTGCCATGTGGCATCTATTTACATTAATTATAAACCTTATAAAGCCTGTTGGAGAATTTTCTAATGTTGTGTATCTTTCCTGTTCACAACAGGCTTGAAATAATTTCTCAGAGTACTATAGTTTATTTTATTTGAAAGGTTAGTGTGATGGTTTGAATATGGTTGGCCCAGGAAGTGGCACTATAAAGAGGTGTGGTCTTGTTGGCAGAAGTGTGTCATCGTGGGCATGGGCCTTAAGCTTAGCTTCTAGAAAGTTAGTCTGCTTAGCTGCCTTCGGATGAAGATGTAGAACTCTCAGCTCCTCCTGCCCTATGCCTGCCTGGATGCTGTCATGCTCCTGCCTTGATGATAATGGACTGAACCTCTGAAGCTCTAAGCCAGCCCTAATTAAGTGTTGTCCTTATAAGAATTGTCTTGGTAATGGTGTCTGCTCACAGCAGTAAAACTCTAACTAAGACAGTTAGCAACTCTTTCTAGGATGCTGGTGTGATTTTTGTCGATTAATCTAGGCATTTAAGACTAGATTGCAACTTGCAATTCAATACTGTGAGTGGAACCACACCTCTACTGTGTAGAACAAGAATCGACTCTTGTCTCTTTAGAAATCCTGACTTCTCCTTGCCTGTCTTTGTAATGGACCTTTCTTTGTTTATATAAATAAGACCTTTCAAGTAGACATTGTTGCTGCTCAAGGGAAAGCTAACCAGGACAAAATCTTTTGCTTTTTTTCCACTGGAAATGCTTTCAATTAATTTCCCTACAAGATGATATATTGTAAAAGCTGAGGCATTATCTGTAGATACCAACTCAGTTACTTTCATGGCCTTCTTGAAGTGGACCTCATGCGACATGTGAAAGAATCTTTGGTGAAGCTCAAATCCTCCATACTACTCCCCACCTCAGCTGTGTTTACTTCCATCTCCATTTAGATTCCCTTAATGCTTTCTCACAGAACCACCATTTTTTTCTTCATAAATTCAGTTCCATTTGCTCTATATATTACCTCAAAAACACAGGTTTCTGACATTTAGGGACCTGATTCATGATTTTATTCTATTATGCATAATAATAAATTCAATCATCTTATATCCTAACTTTCATTCAGTTAATAATTCATTCAATACAAGTTTGTTGACACTCCTCTAAATATTGTAAAGGCACACCCTTAACATTAGGATTTCGGGGCTGGAGGGACAGCTCATATGTTAGGAATGCTTGCTGCTCTTGTAGAGAACTGGAGTTTGGTTCTCAGCACCTGTATTAGGAGGCATTCTACTTACTATATCTTTTACTCCATGTGATCCAACTGTCTCCTCTGGCCTCCACAGGCACCCAAATGCATATGCACCTACTTAACACACACACACACACACACACACACACACACACACACACACGTACACACACATGGACATGGACACATACATATCAGCACATACACATTCACACACACAGGACAGAGCACAACATGTAGCAACAAACAGGGGTGGAGCTAAGGCCTGAAGTAAATACCCAATAGCTATGTCAAGAGGATTCATCACCTAAGAACACCAAAAGATATAGTCAATCATTTGAATAAGTCTCAAAGTCACTCTATAGAGAAAAGATTGTGGACAGTCCCAAAAATAAGGTCAAAGTTCAAGTATGAGACGTTATTTGTGGAAACATGGCACTTACAGTTAAGTCTTGCAGGATTCTACCAATTACATTGGCCATCAAGATGGGACAGATTGTTGAGCCTTGCTCTGAGGTCTTACATCACAACATCACACTGCACTTTATATATGCCATCTCATTTAAACCTCATAACTCTAGCAGAGAACTGTCACCTACCGGGGACCGGCCTTGGCTGAGGGCAGGGTTTGGAGAAGGGTGGATGCAAGGGCAGCACGGAGAAGGCAGGATCAGACTCTGGGCATCATCAGCCTGTGAGAGGCAGGATGGAGCGGAAGCACATCTCGGTATGGCTTTTCCTCTTCTGACAACCTTTGTCTTGCTCAGGATTTATTTATACATAAAATCCTTTCCTCAGAATTTATTCATTGATTACATAGCTTTTCAAAATACATTTTATTTTAAAGTCTTCCTGGATTATATAAGAATATTGAAAGAGGAACAGAGCAAACAAACAGCAATTTTATAAGAACTAAAAATTAACATGACAAAATCTTTAAAGTCAATATCTTCTTCCTTAAGATTGGTGTTGTAAAACCTTGCAGCTACAGAAATGCTAAACACGATGACTATTTAAGTTTGGTTTTGTTTCAGTTTGGCATAAGATCCAATGTTTTTCAAAGGTTATTTCCTACTACCTATTATATCAAACTTGACTTTCTACAAAAGTTCAGATTTTAACCCTTATTTAATTTTTCTTTCCCTTCCTGTATATTTCTTTTATATTTGGAATAAGACCACCATCCTTTTTCTTTGATTAGTAAAATATTGTTCAGCACCTTTGCTTAAGCAAGGGCCATCTATCAGTGAAGTTCTGGTTTGACAAGGCTGTTCAGGAAGACAGGCAGTTCACTGAGCCAGGATGCCTTTCTCTGTCTCTGTCTTGAACCCTTATTTCAATATGATTCCTGTCTTTATTACAGTTCTGTAAAGAGCAGAAGAACATCAGGGTCCCTAAACTGCTTGCTTTTGCTTTTAGGAAGGCAAGACTTGTATAATCAAAATGTCTTCCTATTCATACAAGCTCCTTGTTTCTAAAGTTGAACATTAAAAACCTAGCAATTCAATTACAGTTTGTCAGCTTCTAAAATTTCCCAAAATTTTTCTTCTTTAATATTTCTTCTCAAATCCTCTATCTCATGCTTACTAATGATACTCATTACTAATCTCAGTATTTATTTAAGTAATAAGTTCTAGGGAAAGACTCAGTTTTCTGCATAACTTTTTTCCCCCAGGGAACTTTCTTAAATTTCATTCTTGTTTACATTATATTTTTGTTATCCCAGCTCTATCTTTTGGAGAGAGGCTTTTTTAGCAGTAAGAAGCATAAGTATAGCAAAAGGTGTGCAGCGAATATCTACCAAAGGCAGTGAAGGGTCAGTCCAGATTGTCCAAGCACTGGAACTTTGTCAAACAGTGCTTTCAGGACACTTGACATCACCAGCCACCACCTGGTTGTCCAATGAAGGTAAAAGCACTTACTACCAAGCACCTGACCTATTAGATCTTTAGGACGCACATGGTACCAGGGGAGAACCAACTTCTGAAGCTTGTCTTTGGCCTCCCCATATGTGCTGTGACAAGTCCATTCATCCATACAATCAATATATAAAGAAATCAATGTAATAGGAAAGGAAACTGAAACACCTCCATAGTAAATAGAAAATACAACACTCAAAGTTTAAGAGGTTTGCTTCTCTCATCTGAGTGATGCTACAGCATGCATTCTACTCAGCAGCTCATGAAGCTTACTCTAAAGTAGATGATCTCATCTAAAGATCTTAACAAATGGAAATTAAAATAAATTATTGTATCATGGAACAGTAGAATAAAACTACAAATCAATATTAGCAGAAAATATAGATCTACCTGGAGACAGAAAAATATATTCTTGAATGAACAGTGGACCACTGAAGAAATCACATAGGAAATCCTTACGATACAATGGAAATGAAAGAATGACTTATCAGAATCTCTGGTGCAGAGCAAGTTCATTTCTATGAGGAAATTTTTATGTGAATCGTTAATTTAAACAAGCAAACAAGCACGCAAGCAAGCAAAAGCGGAGATCTCAAATGAATACCTTAATGATATACCTCAGTGTCTTTGAAAAACAAAAATAAGAAAAATTGCATCAATAGATAGAAAGAAATAATAAACAAAATGGTAGAAATAAAGAAATTAGAGACCAAGAGAACAATGCAGAGAAGAAGGAAACAATTCCATTTTCATTTCTTTGAAATGATAAAAGAGTCTAGGCTAAAACACTGAAGATACAAGCTAATCAAAAAGAATAACAAAGGGTACATTATAACATATGCCAGTAGAATCTTCTAGACAATGAAATAATAATTTGAGAACCTATATTCAAGAAGCTAGAAAATCGAGAAAGAATATACAAATAGACTAATAAGAGCCACTAAGCCTACATCGAGAGATGTCAATAATGTAAGCAGACCTATGACAAACACCAGGTGTGAAGCAGCAATGAAGTTTCACAACATAAAAGACCAGGATCAGACAGATTCACTGTCACTTCCTGCCAGTCCTTTAAAGAAGAAATCACACAACAACACGATATTCTTCACATTCTTCCACAACAGAAGGAGAAGGAGCACTACCAAATTAATTCTTTGAAGACAAATGGTTCTTGTGCCAAAATCAGATAAAGAAACAAAAGCACCAAAACAGAAAACCATAGACCAATTTTCTTAAACATAGAAACAAAATGCTCATTGTAAATACTTAGAAACTAAATTCAAGAATGAATTAAAGAAATCAGATATAAAAAAAGTAGGTTTGATTATAAGGATGTAAAAATGGTCCAGCATTTCAGATCTACAAATGTAATAAATAATATGTCTGAACAGACTCAGGAACAGAAGTCACATAACCAACTCAATAGATTCAGAAAAGGCCTCTAACAAAGTCTAAAATATCTTCTTGATAGAACATACCACAAAATAATGAAGAATATGCACAATAAACCTTTAACCAAAAATATAGCAAGTGAGGAAAACTGGAAAGTATATCCTCTAGTATAAGACATGATACAATGCATCAGTTGTTATTCATATAATGCCTGGCATCTTAGAGAGAACAAGAAGTTTGAGAAGTAACAACAATGGAAATATTGAAAAGTGATACCAACAAGTAGTGAAATCATCACTGTTAACAGATATCACAATCTTATACTTCAAAGACGCTACACTTCACTAGAAACTTTTTAGATCTGCTCTATCTTCTCATCAAGTTATCAGGATACAGTGTCACCATATTAAAAAATGTAGCTCTTCTTTAAATTGCTAAGTAATGTTTAAAATAGAACCAAGAACAAAAATCCATTCACAACAGTTACAAGATTTTGTCTAAGAATAAACTAACTAGGGAGATAACCTCTACAACAAAAACAAAACCAGAAAATTTTACAGAAAAGAAATTGAAGAAGGTACTAGAAGATAAATAAGAGACTTTCTATGTGATCAATTGACAGAAATATTACTGGAAATATGGCTTTATTATCAAAAGCACATTACAACATCAGTGCAATCATCACCAAATTCCCAACTCAGTCTTCAAGATTAAAACAAAAACAATTTAGAATCCATATAGAGAAGTGGTTCTCAACATGTGGGTCTCGACCTCTTTGAGAGTTGATCAATACTTTCATAAGGGTTGCCTAAAACCATCCGAAAACATAGATATTTACATTATAATTCTTAACAGGAGCAAAATAACAAGTATAAAATATCAGCAGTATAATTTTATGATTGGGGTTACCACAACTTGAGGAATTAATAATTGTATTAAAGGGTTGATGCATTAAGAAGGTTGAGAACCACTGGTATAATGTATTAAGGACCCTGACTAGCCAATGCAACCCTAAGCAGAGAGCACTGCTGGATGTGTCATCCGATTTCAAGGTATATGGTACAACCCAAATACGGGGGAAAAAAAACCATGTTACTGGCATAAAGCAGACACAGAGACCAGTGGAATGGAAGGGAGCATATGGAAATAACAACTATGGACCTATAGTCACCTAATTTTGATTACGATGTCAAATATATACACTGTTAGGAATGGAGCTTCTCTGACAGATGGTGCTAGGAAAGGGGGATTTCTACATGTAAAAGGACAGAAGTAGTTCCATATCTCTTATCTTTCATGAAAAATAACTTAAAAGAGATCAAATACCACAATGCTAGACAGGAATTTTGAAACTGCTAGATAAACTTAGGTAGGACACTTTGAGATATAGGTGAAGAAAAGTCACTTCAGAGAAGAATTTCAGTAGAATAGAGAATTCTAGCCTTGACTGACAATTGGTATCCCATGACTTTATGTAGCTTACATACAGAAAAAAATTAGCAGAGTGAAGAGATAGCTAGTCATCTGATAGGAGATTATCTACAGTAAATGAGGAACTTAGAGATTTAAACACCCAAGCCAAATCGTCAAATCAGGCAAAGAGAATGGCTGCCACCGAATACCCAGAGAACAACAGCAAATGGTAGTGGTGATGGGAGGCAGTAGAGCTTTTATACACAGGGGATGCAGAAATGGAAGTCATTTATATCATTAGCAAGGGGGGTTCTCACAAAACTGAAACTTTGATACTATCTTGCTGTATCTTTCCTGAATTAAAGAAATTCAAGCCAGCTCACCACAGAGTTGGCTGCATGTCCATATCTTATGTTGCATTATTTATAATAGCCAAGATAAGAAACTGACATAGTCTAGGGCCTCTTGATCAAATTCATTTCTTCTGCCAGCTAAAGAATTAAAATTCAGAGAAAAAGTACCAGACTCAACAAGCAGCAGAGGAGTCTCTTGCACCACAAGCAGAACCAGCAGTTGAAGAAAGGTGGTTTTTGGGGATGAGGAAACACACACATGCAGCAGACACACAGAGCAAAGACCCTCTGTGAAGCAGAGATGGGGGACTCAAAAATCTGAAAAAATCCATCCTTTTCTCAGGCGCTGGGATTCAGAGCCTCTGAAGAGCCTACCTCCTCTAACTTAGGGTTGATCGGTTTGAGGAAAACTAGGATGGTTGAGTGATCTGAAACTGCTGTGTCTAATCCTGAGCAGGTCTTGAACTTGCTGAGCCAGTCCATCAGCAGGGGTCCTGCTAGTGGAAGACAAAAGCAAACAAGGCCTTGTTTTAAGCTGCAAGGCTTTTGTCTCAGGTCAGGAGAGCAAGAAAGAAGCCTGTCATCTTAGAATTACAGCATTCTTATTACCTAGCCATAGCCAACCTCCCTGTCTGCCTACCAGGAAGTCTTTATAACTCCTAGTCTCTCAAAAAAAATCTTAGAGGGCCTTCAATAGGTGAATAGATAAATGTCTCACACACACACACACACACACACACACACACAAAATAAGCCAGGCTTACAGGCTTACAAGGATAAGAATTGCACCTGGAATTGTGTGTGTGTGTGTGTGTGTGTGTGTGTGTGTGTGTGTGTGTGTGTGTGTGTTTATCCTTAAAGTAGTGGAACGGTGGGAATAAGAGTGAGTAATGTGGGGAAAATAAAGACAAGTGTTGCAAACTTTGTCTCGTATGCAGAATATAAATAAGGGGAGCAGGAGGATGCGGGAGCGTGAACCAAGGAGAGCAAACTGAGGGCAGTGCAATGATGTATGTATGTGAAAACATTATAATGAAAGCCATTATTTTGTTTGCTAGCTTACAAAGTTATTAATAAAAAGCAAAGCACAGAAAGTGAACTAGGGAGGAAGGAAGAGTAGGTAGAACTATCGTTATGAGTGCATTATGGTCTAACCAAGCAATTAAAGAACAAAGTGACAGTGATGGTTAAGTAGTAAAGATCAAAGGGAAGATACTCAAGAGCCCAGAACAGCGTAAATGAATACGTGGGTGAACACATATATCAGGGAGGGTATGGGAGCCTTTGCCGTGTTCCAAACACCGGGCAGATATTCTCTTCTTCACTTTCACTCCCCTTAGGTGAACTGAAGCTGCTGATTTGTTTTCAATGAACAGAGTGAATGAAAAGGGGGAAGTCATAACTTCACAGGGGAGAGATTGGTCTGACTCTCTATGGACTAATGAGAGTTACCATCATTCTCATAATCCCCTGTGCCCTGAGCTTGGCAAAAGTCTTCTACCTCTATGTGTTCTTTATCAAAAATTGCCCAGTTTTAAATTAATCATGGAAAATTCTTAGAAAAAAGCAAATTGAAGTACATTCTACAAAACAGCTGCCCATTGCTCTTCATGGATCAAGGTCATAACAATAGCAACAGAAATATGAATAAAGTCTCCAACATTAGAGCAGATTAATGAGATATAATTATTGACTGCAAGGTAACACTTGGGTTAGAGCTACATATAGTTAACAGAACCTACTTGGGCAAAGCATGAACGTCCTTGTGCCCGGATCTCCAAGGAACCCAGGAATGTTAAGCACCTACAATTGTCCTTCCAAAAGGAAGAACATAAATAAAACCTGTTTGTTAGTTTCCCAGAAAACTGGGGACTGGAAGTAAATAGCAGCCTGGTGATCTGCATTACCTGCTGGGCCAGGCCATATCAAGTCCTTACAATCACTTACATTACCTGGATAGCCAGCGGTTCCCCCAAGCGCCCACAGTCAGGACTGGAGATAAATGATAACCCAAATAACTGCTACACTCTCTGTATGATTAGACCAGGCCAGAATCTTCCTTAGACCTTAAGCTAGTACAGGTAGCTTACCTCTAGAACTCATCTTCTTGGAAGAAATGGCACGTTCTGAGCTGCATTTCAATGTAATTATGCTTCCTGTGCATCCATGATTGTATTACACCAGGAACCTTTTTTTATTCTGCTTAAATATACTGGCAACAAACCACCTAACATTAGACTCCCCAAAGTTTGATACAGATTGACAAAGTGAGTGTGAATCAACTTTTTCTTTTCACCTCTGCACATCCCTGTCTGCCTTGACATCTGCAGAGACCCCCACAGAGGACCATGTTAGCCAATTATAAAACTCAAATTATTCCATAATTTAATTTTGGAAAGGTTGCAAATTCAAAATCCTATAAATAAAAATAGGCCTAAAAATGTTCTAGCAGTAATCCAGTCATTGAAAAGAAAGTGTGATATGTACAAATATGACAGATAATGATACAATCCATTATTTTTGTATCTTAATCACATATATATTTTGAATTAAATATGGGGGTTCAGTTCATAATGTGATACATTTGGATTTAATGTCTAAAGTAACCATTTTTCCTTGACTATAAATATCAACTTTTTGTTTTGTTTTAAAGTCAAGATTTCTCTATGTAGCCTTGGCTATCCTGGAACTCTCCAGGTAGAATGCACTAATCTCAAACTCACAGAGATCAGACTACCTTTGCCTCCAGAGTGCTGGGATTAAAAGTGTGTGCCACTATACCTAGCTAAACTACCTACGTGAAGTGGTTGGTAGATACTCAGTACTGGCAGTGTACCAAAACAGGACGAAAGTCAGAAATGCCTGCCATTATCTAAATATCCAATCTATTATTTTGATGAACAAAAATTTGTATTTAATTATGGCAGCTTGGTTAAATATACATGACTAAATCTGTTGCAGACTGACATCTCTTAACTCATTAAATACCTACTGGCTGCTTTTCCACATGACAGTGGTGGCTGCAGTCAGGACAGTCCTGAGGTTTTGTGACACTGACCCAAGAAGGAGCAGGTTACACCATGCAACAGGTGACTGCAGTTATGGTTCCTTTGCTGTCTTTTAAACATGGTGAACCTGGAGAGACACTAGGCATATAAGGTATAGAGATGAATAAAGGTACATATGACTGTTTCAGGCTTCAGTGAATTGATCCAAGTGCTAATAGTTACAGTGTGTCACATGTGACCTGTGTTCTCCAGGCAACCAGGGTATAGAGCTGGTTGATGTGGCCTCTCCATCCAGATGAACCTAGGCCTGTGCTCTAACACTTGAAGAAGGTGGGATCTTAGGTGAATTTAATCTCTTCCCTGTGCTTTGCTGTACTCAGTCATCAGCAGATGGATTAGTATGGTATGAATGTCAGAGGGTTGGTGTGCTGAGGTGTACTTAGTGTCTGACACATAGGGATGATCGCCTTTATTGTTTTGTATTGTGTGTTGATTTATGTAACACGGTGGAGTCCTGAACAGCATTTTATCATATTGAGTCCTAAAAACAATGTACTCCATCTTATTTTGAAAACCAGACATTAATCCTTTACACTGTAGGATTTTTGTAATACCCAAGTGGCTTTAGGAAGAATATCCGTTTGTTTCTATCCATCCCTAAAAGACATCACTGGTTTGAAAATGGGATAGAGCATTCCAACCCCTCTTCCTGAACAGAGAGCATGGATTAACTTGGGGTTACTTTGAATGTGTGGGCATGTGGGAAAAGCTACAGATTCTAGATTGTAGCATCTATTGGTTAAGGATTTAGTCAACTACAAAACATGAACTCAGTCAGTTTTCTGGGAGTTGACAAGCAGTTACAATTAAACCTATCATTAAATGAAGTCTTCAGCTAAATCTAGCTCCATCAGTTTCAGATAGTCATTAGAGGTTTCAGACCATTTGATCTATGATTCAGTTTGAGTCAAATCTAATCTTTATTACGTCAGGTTGAGCTCAGCAGCATAATTACGCTGGGTTTATAAAGACTCATTGCTTCAATGTACTTTCACCATCAGCTTCATAAGCATTAAATTTAAGGGACAGAACACAACAAAATAATAACATCTAAAATGACGACAACAATGAGGAGGAGGAGTTGACTGGTGACTCACAGTTCCTTAGGGCAGCACTCAGATACTTCCATAATTTACCTCCAGTGTAGGCCACCGGCTTATCTCTTAAGATTAGAATAGCAAGTGCCTGGTTCTCTAAGCCAGGGCCTCACTTTTAGGGGTGTTGTCAGGGAGCTTTTAGAAAGCAGAAGCTGGGCATACACCCAACTCAGGTTGGAGCTCTTCAAAAAAAAAAAAAAAAAAAAAAAAAAAACTCAAATATCAAGGAAGGATGTTGTTTCTAAGAATTCAAGATAAGGAAGCTAGTTAGTTATTAGTAAAGAAGTCAGACCCAGGATGCTTTCTCTCACGTGGGATACGTAGGTTACACATATGCATGTGTACACAGAACACAAGAAAATAGAAAGGAAGCTATTTGGTAATGAAAAGGAACTATCAGAAGGAGATGGAGAAGAGGGAGGGTAATGGATCATGAACATGGTCATTTGCATGAGATATTTACATAAAAGTGTCACCAGTAAATCCATTTTGCACAGTGAATATACATGCATATATCTTTTCAGAAAAAGTTATATAGACAATAAGTCTATATGGACATTGTAGCCATACTATTCACAATGGGCAAGAAGCAGAAATAAATTTAGTGTTTATCAGCTGAAGAATAGATAAGGACTATTTGGCACACATAAATACTGGAATGCTATTCAGCCATTAAAGAACAACAACAAAAGCCTATCTAGCTTTCACCTAAGAAAGCCACCTCAAGTACTGTTGCTCAGCAAGCAACTATGGAACGTGGCAAAGGAGTGTTTCAAAAGTGGGAAGAGGTATACTTTTTTTTTTTTTTGATATTTACTTTATATACATTTCAAATGTTTTCCCCTTTGGAAACCCCCTATCCCATGCCCTATTCCTCTGCCTCTATGAGGGTGCTCCCCCACCCACCCACCCACTCCCAGCTTCCCTCCCTAGCATTCCCTTACTGGGGCATCTAACACCCTCAGGCCCAAGGGCCTCTCCTCCCACTGATGGCCAACAAGGCCCTCCTCTGCCACATATGTGGCCAGCACCATGGATCCCTCCATGTGTATTCTTTAGTTGGTGGTCCAGGCTCCAGGAGCTATGAGAGGTCTGGCCTGTTGACACTGTTGCTCCCTCCATGGGGATGCAAACCTCCTCAGCTCCTTCAGACCCTTCTCCAACTCCTCCATCTGGGACCCCACACTCCGTCTAATGGTTGGCTGAGAGCATCCACCTCTGTATTTGTCAGACTCTGTCTGAACCTCACTGGAGACAGCTTATCATGCTTCCATCAGCAAGCACTTCCCCACATCCACAAGAATGTCTAGGTTTGGTGGCTATATATGGGATGTATCCCCAGGTGGGGCAGTCTCTGGATGGCCTTTCCTTTAGTCTCTGTTCCACACTTTGTCTCCATATTTCATCCTGTGAGTATTTTGTTCACCCTTCTAAGAAACACTGAAGCATCCATATTTTGGTCTTCCCTCTTCTTAGACTTTATATGGTCTGTGAATTGAATCTTGGGTATTCCAAACTTTTGGGCTAATATCCACTTATCAGTGAGTACATACCGTGTTCGTTCTTTTGTGACTGAGTTACCTCATGCAGGATGATATTTTCAAGTTCCATCCATTTGCCTGCAAATTTCATTAAGTCATTGTTTTCAATAGCTGAGTAGTATTCCATTGTGTAAATGTACCCCATTTTCTGTATTCATTCCTCTGTTGAGGGACATCTGGGTTGTTTCCAACTTTTGGCTATTATAAATATGGCTGCTCTGAACATAGTGGAGCATGTGTCCTTATTACATGCTGACGCTTAAAAAAAAAAAAATGTATACCCAAAAGCTCTAGAAAAGAGAGAGAGAGAGAGAGAGAGAGAGAGAGAGAGAGAGAGAGAGAGCTATGCAAGTACACCTAAGAGGAGTAGAAGGCAAGAAATAAATAAAATTAGGGCTGAAATCAGTTAGAAACAAAGAAAACAATACAAATAATCAACAAAACTAAGAGCTGGTTCTTTGAAAAAAATCAACAAGATAGACAAACCCTTAGCCAGACTAACCAAAAGATTGAGAGACAAAAAAAAAGTAGGAAGAGAGGATTTAGAATGTTTCAGCACAAAGAAATGTTCAGCAGTTGAGGAGACAGGTACATTTATGCTGATTTGAACTCACACCGTGTACTCACACAGCCAACTGCCACACTGGGATTCATAAATACATATAGGTTTTATGTATCAGTCAAAACATTTTATAAAATTTTTTAAAAAGTGGAAAATATAAGTAAATTTAATCTGTATGAAAATATTCATAATATATTCTCTTATGTGACATTTTATAAATGTATACAGTATGAAGTAGTAAGAACAGTTATTTCCAAGTGATGAACTTTAGGAAGACATATTTTCTTATTCTATTTCATATTACCATTTTTCATATTCTAGCAGATTCTATATCCCTAGTCTTTTGTTAATATTGTTTTATTGAAAGGGGGTTGCTCCACAGCTCAAGCCAGATAGCCTCCAACTTACTATATTATAGCACAGGCTGATCTTGAACTCATGATTCTCTCATGCAGCCCACACTTGTTATACCTCCAACTTAAAAAAAAAATCATTGTTTATTTTTAATTATGTGCATGTAACTGTGTCTGTGCAGGTTGTATACGTATATGAGGGTAGGTGGCTGCAAAGGCCAGAGGTGTTACATCTCTCTAGAGCTGCGTTACAGGTGGATGAGAGCCCCCAGAGTTCTGTGAATTGAACTCAGATCCTCTGCAAGAGCTGAAAATACTGGAAATCACTGAGCCATGTCTCAAACTCTATTCTCAAAATTTTAAACACTGATCTTATTGTTATTTTGCTTTATTCATTTGGGGGCAAATTCATCACTACATCCAGTGTTCTGCCATAATATGGACCATGTGGCATGATGACTGGGTCTCTAAGAGGTTGCTGGTGTCTCTGGCTTCTGTTGCTTTATGTGGAGAAGGCTGCTGAAACTTCCCTGGCAGATCCACCCGAGTGCATCTCTGGCCACACAGGAACCAGTCCTAATACGAGGCTTCTCTTGCTCTTTGAAGATCAGGAGAAAAGATCCTCATGGACAAGCCTGGTGAGAATTTTTAAAGCCATTAATCAGAAGGAAAATCTTGGACCTACACACTGAGCCGGTCTGTGCTGGGAATGGCAGAAACAGAACTGAGAATGCCCTTTTATTATTTCAAATGCTCTTCTCTTAAGAGTGACATTCTGGTGGGTTATTAGGAACTTTGAGTCCCGAGGGCTCAATGAATCTGGGATAGAGGATAGAGTAAGAGTTCGGCATGAATAAGTGAGGGGCATGCAGGTGATTACAGCGTTCTTCCAGTGATCTCACGTTCTCCCCTTTACTTCGCTAGCAGGTCCGATCATTTATCATTTTGTCTCTTTATCTGTCAATATACCTGCATGGATATACTATACTCACTTCTCAAGCATAAATCCTGTTCAGAAGTCAGGGCTAGATTCATTTCAAAAACCAAAGATGCTCCTGAAAGCAGACGATAACACAGCCAGATATGGGGTTGAAGGCGTGCAGGGGTCAGTTACATTTTCTACTACTTTCCTCAATTGCTGCATTGAAACCTTTCAAATGCTCCATGGCCAATGATAGGTACACAGCTTGCTGGGTCTGCCTTAGCAAGATAACAAGTCGGTGTTAAGCAATAACTATTCCCTTCTCAAGGCTCTGGGGACAAAGGGGCTAAGAGCAAGGTGTTGAGGGCAAAGGGTCCAAGAACAAGGTGCTGACAGCTTCGGCCTACAAGTCTCTGATTCTTCTTGTAGATGGCCACTTCTTCTGTCTGCAGGCCTGGTTACTTTGTGAAGCCAACAGTCAGATCAAAGGCCCCATCTTCCCTTAATTGGTGGCTTCAAGGCCCTTTTCTCAATACAGTCACATGAGCTGCTACAGTTCAGGCTTCCATCTATAACTCTTGAGAATCACAATTCACCCCACAAAATACAGCAACAGCTGTACAGAATGATCTGGGAAAACAAAACAATAAAGCAAGGTACGTGCTGTTGTCAATTAGCATGTCAGAAACAAGGCCACACCCTCTGCCACTGCTGAATAAAGAGAAATCTGAGCTCCCCAGTCAGTCACCCACAAGGAGAGATCACTGTTTTTGCCTGGGGCCTCTTCAGTCTTCCAGTCACACCTCATATGCATGAGGACACAGCTTCTGCTCTGATGTAAGAGAAGCTTTCTCCATCATTACCTGGGGTCTCTTGTATAGCTCTTGGTCTCTGTGTCTGTCACTTGTCTCCTACCAAGGTAGGCAGACAGCAAGAGGGCATGGGAGGCAGAGGAGTCAGAGTGCCTAGGTGGTTGGGAGTTCAGATGACTCTGCAACGGTTTCAGGATTGGCTCTCAAACATGTTTGGGGCATGAAAATAAGTGTGGCAACTAACTGATAGGAAATCAGAACTAAAGCAATGTAAAACGCTGAACTGAGTTTAGGCCAATCAAAAATCTGAGAAAAATTTAAAGGCAGAGAATAAATATACACTTCCTCCTTTTAAGTTATGCGTCCAGTTTGAGCGGTTTATCTACTTAGACCAGTAGTGTTCACACAGCAAATTAGACACAGCCAGCTCAGTTATTATCAGGGAGAACTGTCATTAGAGGGTAAGTGTGCTTTGGCTCCCCACTCTGTGAGAGGCACCATGTGCTGCCATTGCCAGAGGAAACACCCAGGCATCCAGAGGGTGTGGCTGGCATTTGCTCACCACACATGGAAAGGTCTGCAGTGTTCCTGGCCTGCCCGCTGCTAAGCGCTATATCCATTCTGCCTTTGCTGGTATCTTAGAAAAAACCCGAGAATCCAGGGTTATCACTCTCATTGCTTAGAGTTAAAAATATCTGCTTAAAACTGTCACTATTTTTAATTATAGGTTAAAATGTGAGAATTAATAAAACTAAAAATGCCTTAAGTAGATGCTATGACATTGAGCAAAGCTATTTGCACATAGCTGGCCAGACTCCAAAATTGCATGCTCCGTCCTGATCTCCCTGGGACGTTTTCTGGTTCTTATTTTACTCATCTGTTAAAACGAGCCAAGGACTACTATATACTGTTGGGGTTTAGAGATCCTTGTCCTCACAGATAAGCACTATTGAAACAAACAATATTAAATATGCAGGGTTGTCTCTTCAAAGGAAGAGATGCATAACCTGTTTTCCATCCTGCAGGCTGGAAGCAGAGGTGGTTAATAACCTGATAACCTTTGCCCTATCTATATGACCAAGACCACATTAGTTCTTCTCCCAGACGCCTAAGATGCCACATGCAGTCAATCTACAGAATCCATCTTTAGGGAAGAGGTCACATGTACTTTACAGCGTTTCAATGTAGTCATGCATAAACGTTTACTGTGCACACAGGACTGAGTTAATTATCACGGGGAAACCTTTCTCAAATTTAGGCTTAAATATGCCTAAAATTCTCTGCTTGGTGTCAGACTCTTGACGTTTGAACCAACACTAGCTATTGAGTTATATTGAAGCGGATTTCCTTCTTGCCTCCAGCAGACCACTATCCTGTGGGCCCTGGTGTTTGGAGATAATGTCCCCAAACAGACACACAATACACTTGGTAGTAAATGTAAGAACTAAGGACAAAAGAAACAAGACTTTGCACTAGGCAAAAGAAATGCCTTATAGAGTATAAGAATCAGTTGTCTTTATTTGAGACTTACCCATGGATTCCTCTGTCCATATTTAAGCCTAAAGTCTTGTTGATGGCAAAATGGTGGAAATGTCAATCTGGTTTGTATCCCTAGAACTGTCCTGCAGGCAACACTTTCCTGAGATCATCTTTCTGTCTATTTTACATTCTGTCTAGTGATAGTAGCTGCTGACTCCTCAAACAGTCTGTTAACAGGCAAGGCTGTCTGTGGGATGAAAGGCTGCCACAGTATACCAGCAGCTTTCCTATGTTTTCTCATAGAGGGAGTGTAGATGATCCCAAGGAATCTGTGAGTGAACCCATCTGACTCCCAGGAACCACTGTATTTCGGACAATCAATGGCATAGCATTAGCTCAAAGGACAACTTAATAAGAGCGTAGTTAGCAGCCAGGTTTCTGATGGTCCTCTGTGTTATAGATGTTTAAGAAATATGATCGAGAGAGTATCAGGGTTTGGTTTCAACCCCAGGGAAAGCTGCAGTGTGCTGTTCAAGGCAGCTTCTTAGGTAAGGTCTGGAGACTGGCTGTCATTCAGTGTCTGCATACGTGCAAGAAGAAAACACATGCACTGACTTTTTTTCTTTTTTACTAGTAAGCTGCAGAACATTTACCAGACTTGAACATACATCATGAAGTTGATTAACTCACTGTCAGCAATGAACTTGGGGCTAGCTTTAAGAAAACAATTATGAATTTTCTTAGAAATCCCAATCTCAAACTTAGAGCATTGCTCAGCAGAATTGCTCTTCGAAGTAATTATTCTCTAGTACCTCACCAATTCTTTTTCTAGCTTTTGAAACTCAGTTGTGTAATATAAATACAAAGATAGAAAGGAAGAGAGGAAGGGAAAGAGAGAGAAAGGGGAGGAGGGAGTGAAAGAGGGACAGAAATAGAAGAGAAAGGGAGAAAGAGAAAAGGAAAAAAGAATGAGGAGGGGGGGAGGGTAGGGGTATGGGAGAGAGCAACTCCTGGTTTCTTTTATGCTGAAGAAATTCCATCAATACATTATCAAAGCATATTAAAGTTTTCCCTTCACTGTCACTACTCAGAAAAAAACCCCGAAACTCTCTGTCCATTTTGTAGACTTGAAAGACTCAAAAACACTGTTCTTGAGCTAAAAGAAAAGTATTGTAGAACCTGGCTTGGTCTCTGAGTGCATTCTGGACTATCATGTGACGAAGTGCAGCACACGGATCTTCTTTTCATAACATAGATTTACAGATGTCTGGGGGTTGAGCTTGTGTCTGTGTTAGTTTTCTTCTTGTTGTTTATTTTTATTGTTGTTCATCCAAACAACGTGAGCAGAAGAAACTTGGAGAAGAAAGACTGAGCTATCCCAACTCATACTCTGTCACAGAAATAAGTCAGGGCAGGAATTCAAGCCGCACCCTAGAAGTAGGAACCATAGGAGAAGCCATAAAAAAGTGTTGTTAACTGGCTTGGTCCTTAGAGATGGACCAGCCTGATTTCTTATCCAACGCAGGACCCCCTTCCCAGAGAAGGCACTGCCCACCGTAGCAGGCATCAGTCATTCATCACAGGATTTCTCCAAAGACTTGTTCACAGGACAATCTAATGGCATTTTCTCAGTTTCTCCATAGAACATTACTGCAGGCATTACTTTCACAAGACTTCCTCTCAGATGTCCCCAGTTTATGTCAAGTTGACAAAAAAACAAAAGCAAACAAACAAAATTAAAACTCAGGCTAACCAGCATAATTCTTGTTTCCATTTTCTGGGTCAGAACTAGCCAAGTTTCTGAATTACAGGCTCCACTTCACGAAGCTAGGCAGACAAGTGCCCTGGAGATAGAGAGGGCATCACTAAAGTCTTGCCAGCTTGGCTTCACTTGATCTCTTGTGGTTTTGCTCAGGAAATAAATGAGATGCCTTTCTTTCTTTCTGGGACACAGTACCAGCATCACTTTCCTATTTGAGAGGCCAAGTCATGCATGCTTTTAAACATGTTATTCAGGGCCTACTTGTAACAGCAAGCAGATCCTGGTATCTGATCTTCAAGGAACAATTACATTTTTAGAATCATGGGTAGTCTTTGGGTAGCAGTGAAGTAGGAATCCTCAAAGAAATTTGTTAGTACCCAGTGATATTTTCCCTATGTGTATTGTTATGTTATGTTCATGACTTGCTCTTGATGGCCAAGATAGGACTTACCAGGAAGGCAGTTAGTGACCTACAGGAAACTAGAGACAGATATGAATTCCCAAAGCTTTAAGACTTTCAATTTCTGTACCTGTGAAGTGGGGAGATGAAACTTTTCCTAGGACTCTCAACCACAACCCTGTAGGAATGATCTGCCTTCAGAAACTGAGCAGTGATAATCAGAATCTTCCATTCCATCCCTCTGCCAGTGAGCTGAGAGACTGTGTCTAAAAGACAAGTCAATAAGACAAATGCATGATGGCCCAGACTGCTGTATGCTTGGTGATATCAGAGCAAGAATTACTGTAAGGAAACAGAGACAGACATGAAAAAGAACAGTGCTTACCCTGTGGGCTGTACAGCAATGCTTACAATTTGTCCAAGTTCTGTCTTCCACTATCTGAGTTTTTATCACTTTTAAATGTGTTCTAGTTGAGTTGGCATGTTTTATGATTTGCTTTGCTTCAGAGATAAGCACATTGTCAAAGATTAGGTTAAAATTCCAGAGGCATTCATTATTATTATTATTATCAACATCATTATTATTTAAAAGGTAGGGGTTGAGAGAAGATCAGTCTGGGAAAAGGTACCTTAAATACTACTATTTAATGTATTAGAACTTCACATGCTCTGTACCTAGGACAATAAGATGCAAGTGAATTTCGAAAGTCTTCCTGTGGTTCACTGTGAACAGAAACTCCTGCAGAGTGGTGGGAAATGAGCCATTGCTCTAGGTTCGAGACTGCAGACTCTCATCCATCACCTCTACATACTGTTGGCCTAGTGGGTGGACATTCAAAGATACTGGCAATTAGGTAATTTCCTTTCTGTTCTGTCAGACATAGACATGCTAATCCGTTACTTTAGTTCTTTTTATTTGACTTTTATTATCTAATAATCCTCTATTCAATTCAGGGACACCTAAATTAATGTTTGATTTGTTGGAGTATTGAAGAGACTGGAACCAGACAATCTACAGAGAGAACTCAGGGAGGGGAGTTCCTGCCAACCTGTGGCATATCTCCCAGCTCTTCATGAGGAATTGCAAACCAAGTGTGTGGGTATTTAACTGTCCTGCGTTGGATCAAGAATAGCATGTCCTCACCAAGTCCTCAGAGACCATCCCTTTAGGAGAACATTTATTGGACTAATGGATTGGCCACAAGGAAAGTAAACTTTCATTACTAAGAACATGAAGATGATTTTGGAAGGAATGACCTGGAATGGATTATCTAATCCACTTCTGGAAGATTTTCCAGAATGAATATGACTCAGACCTGCAGATAAACACACCATACTTTGTTTAATTTTCCAAAGACTGGTAGAGCTAAACCTTTATTGCCTCTTTCCCATTAGCACTTGCACTCTATTATAGTATTGTCCTCCAGGCGGCGCTGTTTCCCCAGTACAGGTCTAACTCCTCTGCTAGGTTCCTCCTCCAAAGCAAAGGCAATGCAGGCCATCTGACTTCAGTCTCCCTGGATACAGCAGTTCTAGTCTTAAATCTGAGAGTTATCTTTGTGTTTCCTCTAGACTAATACTTCTTGGGATGGTTAAAGAGGGTGTGAGCTCACAGTGACCACTGCTCTGAGTGTCTTGTTGATTTCTTCAGCAGGCCTTTCAACAGTACTGTGAGTTTTGACATCCTGAAAACAGCATCATGTAGGTTACACAGGGCCCCGTGCCTCACTGGGGCACTCTAATCTCTTTCCTAGAGAAGACTTATAAAGAAAAATTTCCCTCTTCTTTTAAATAAAATTTTCACATAGGTTTTTGTAAACCAATGAGCCTGAGGAAGCAGCCACCTTGTGTAGTTGAGCCTGTGGCAGAATGGCAGGGCATGAATGTCACCATGTATGTCATGTGCAGAAGTATACAACTTTCAAAACTCTCAAAACTTAATGTTGGTGCATATGCTATGCTTCCTACAAGTGCTGGGGTTCTGGGTCTATTACAGAAAAGTATCTCATAGAGTCTTGGAAGCATTAATTAAGATAACTTAGAAAGAAAACTACTAGTGCATAGTAAGTGTTCCATAAGTGGCATTGGATAATAGATTATGGTATTCTTCAGTCTAAAGTTACCATAGGGTTGAGACTTGTATCTCACTCTCTGCCTTCACTGAGAATGGTTCCCCACCTTTGTCCCTATGCACCCCTGGCTTTGACCCTTCATGCTTACTTGACACATTCATCCTAAAACAAGCAAAAAACAAACAAACAAACAAGGCCACCACTCCCCACTCCAGAAGTCAAATGTGCTTCCTGTATCTCTGCCCATAGCTGGGACATAATATCTCCTTTGTGTGGCAGATGCACAGGAGAATGCAGTAACAAAACTCATCCAACTTCATGCTGGGCATTTTCATCACGTGAGCTCTGCATTTGTAAGCCAACTTGGAAGGACTATCAATGAAAGATCTCTGTTCAGAAGAGATGTGGTTCAAATTCAAGCTGTAATGCTCTCCACCTGGCTGGTGGCTGGACCTCTGTTTTCTATGCACAGGCCAGTGGCCACTGCCTCTCCTCTGGTGGTGAGAGGTTAGGGACATTAGATGTATTACTATCCCCACACAGTGCTTCCACAGAGCCAGTGCTCGCCTCCTTCCCTAGCACAGCTATTTCTGTATTCACCACACATTCCTGCCCACCAAAAGGCAATCAGGAGGAGAAAATTCATGCCAATTTTTACTTTCCCATTGTGTCCAGCACAGAGTAGAAGCATGTTTTGTTTTTTATTGCTAGACCTACCCATTTTGAAAAGATGCTTGTCAGCAGACATTCTAACACACCAGGTCTTGGAGAAACACATCTGGATAAACATCTTGGCTAGCTAAAGTCTGGCAGATGCTTAACTGGTCAATAATTCAGCTCTGGTTCCTCGGGCTGGCACAGGGCCTAATGACATACCTTTCAATGCGATAGTCTTTTAGAGTCACAGGATTGTCTCTTTCATTTTAAAGCAAGTGGACTGACTATACTGTGTCTTAACCAATAAGGCACACTGTTTTCCATGGTTCAAAGTTAAGCTTTTATTCAGTTTTAAATTAAAAAAATAAATTTCATTATTAAATAGTGAGATGAGTCTAACTAATGTTCAGAGAGTTTGTTACTCAGGAACCAGGGGTCACAATTAATGGGGGACGATCATCTAAACTAAAATTATTAGTGTTGTATTGTTTGTGAAAAGTTCAACAGTGGCATGATTCCAAAGAAACTAAAATACCAAGTTTTAAACGTGTACAATGAAGGGCGAACGGAACCACGAACCACTTATTTTACTACAACCAGAAGCTCCCTTCCCAGTGCCAGCCATCATGGTGGCTATACCACAGTGCTAATGGCATCAGGTTCATCTGCCTTCTTTTGCCTGCTTGGCAGGGATTTCAAGTATTCAAGGTGTCTCCGGGCATCCTCCTGATTCTGCCTCACGTAGTACACCACATAGGAAATCACCATGGTGAACCAGCCAAACATGGTGACGAGCATGGCATAGTCAGTAGTCTTTTTAGGGAGGTTACAAAGGTCAGCATCATTGGCAGCATTGAGGAATGGCCTCCCAGCATGCTCATCCAACACCGAAGTCTTGCAAATGACATTGTGCGCTGTCTCATGATTGGATGCCATGCTCCTTAGAACTTGCTGGAGAGTACAGTCACAATGCCACGGGTTGTTGGCAATCCTAGCCCTGGCCTTCAGATTATTGAAGGCATTTTTGTGCACGCTTTGAATCCTGTTGTCAGACAAGTCCAGGGTCTGCAGGGTTTCTGCTACTCCTTTGAATGCATGCTCATCGATAAACTCAATGCCGTTTTTGGACAGGTTGAGAACTCTCAGTTGATGGAGGTCCTTAAAAATCTCATTGGGGATGGATGTGATCTGATTGGAGTCCAGATACAGCAAAACCGTTTCAGGAGGGAGATCTCTGGGTATTTCCTTGAGATTTGCATTGCTACAGGTGACATTTAACCCCCCAGAGGAAGAGCAAAGGCAGCCCTTGGGACACATACTGGCAGAATGAAAACACAGTATCATCAGGACAAAGCTTTGGAGGAGGAGACACATGGAGAGGGAACGGGACAGCCACAGGTCGACCAGATTCATCCTGGAACCTCTGCATAATCACGAGTCCATTCCTCATTCACTCCAAGTGTCGCAAGGGTTCTGCCTCTGACCACACTCTGGATTTCCTTCCTGGGTGCTTCAAAAGGACGCAGCTAGCACACAGCCTTCTCCATTATTTTTGTCCTTGCTTGGGAACCTAAAGGAAAGGGAAGCAGAGAAAATTAGCTCTTCTGGAGGGGAAGTACATGGCAATTAAAAAATGCCCTCAGGTGTCTGCCTAATGTAGGGGCAGGAAGGTGAGGTAGGCAGGTAATTTCCATCAAGGCCACTGGGGAGTTGCGGTGTAATGGGAATCTCCCACTGAAAGCCCCAAGGCTGGGGAGAGGACTCAAAAGAGATCAACATTTCCACATCCCCTCACCTTGTCTTTAGCCAGGGCAGAATTAGAACAAACTTCTACCATCTCTTCTACTCCTCTCCTGGACCCTTCTAAGGCAATAAAATTTAATTGTGTCTCTTACGCTTTCTACAGTACCAGAGGCATTATGCAATTCAGTCCTGCATGTAGGCAGGAACAGAACTGATACCTGTATTTCAAGGGTAATGATTACAGACAGAAATGTCTGTCCTGGGCTTTCAGAAGATACTCAATGTAGAATATTATCTCTAAAGAAACATCTGACTTAAGAAGTGGGCAGTGCCTCTTCTCACTGCACAATATTGCTGGAGGCAAACCAATAAAAGCATCCCCAAGAGTTGTTTACTTCCCAAGCTCCCAAGACTACACTGTGCCTGGGAGGATGCTCACAGTGTATCCCAAAGGATTCTCTGTCTTGTTTCCTAAACAACGCACCTTCAGCCCAATTCAAACAGGCCACATGGCTGTAAGTCTTTTTATATAAAAGAACACATATATGTGCCATATATGCTTATATATACTATTATATACTGTGTGTGCATAAACACACATATACATATACATATTTTATTGTTAGTAACAGCCATGGAAATTATTCAATAGATGATTTTCTTTCTTATATGTATTATATATTTCAAATGTACAAACACACAAACACACACACACTGTTGGTTTTGAAAAGAGGTGTGAGAATTGCAAATTTAAGTGGTACTAACAGAATTATACAGTTCCTCAACAGCAGAGAACAGAAGGGAGAATAAAAGCCAGCCTATAGAACTACCTACCCAATGATAGTAGTTTACAGAGGGGTGAATGGATCTTACTCGTGAGATTATGTGACCTGTCTAGGGTCAAATAGCTTGCAGGAGTAAAGCCAGGACTCCTGCCAGGACCTGTGCTCTGACTCATCCATCTCACCTCTCTTTCCACGGCCCCCATAGCTTCCTCCACTCCCATCTGCTCTAGGAGTGCAGGCAGGCTCCACAGAGCCCTGCCTTTGAACTTCTCACCACTATTATGTTGCAACCAGAACCTCTATGCTCCTTGTTGGAAACATCACAGTGCTCAACTGAGGGGCCCCTGCATGGCGAAGACGCCACACTTGACTTCAGAAGTTTCCGTTCAGGATTCAGGGAACAATAAGTACCTCCAGTCTCGGCAGAGAGCAGCAAATGGCTTTGTGTGAACATATCTTTTATAGAGATCCCAGATGGATAAATTCATAGGGAAATGACTCCAAATGTTACCAAACTCCCAGAAAAGATGATTAATGTGATCTGGAAACATAATGAACTGAGTTGTTAATCATGGGAAAATTTGATTATCCACAGCAGAATGGTGTAGATGTGCTTTTAGAGTCCTACATGCCTGCAGTGCCAGAAAGCAAGAAGGAAGGAGCGCAGCCACATGAGCAATGAGCACGTTCCTGCTTCCTTGACTCCATCAAACACCAGAAAACATAAAGGAAGGCTACTCAGATGCACCAGTCCCTCTGTCAATACCTGGTTTCATCTGTGGTCAGGAATCCTTCCCTCTCTCCCATGTACACCTTTGAAAGTACACTGTGACATTTGTTTGTCTCTAGTAACTATCTGTATGGGAGAGAGACCAGAAGAACAGGGAAGGGAGGGGCATGCGGACAAAACGGAAGGGGGCAGAGTTACAGACTGAGGGTGACAGGAGACAAGATAAGGACGTTTGTTTGGTGAAATTAGAGGAAGTCCACAGCAACCAAGTGACTTCCATCAAGCCAGTGTCTCTGACACAGGTTAAATGAAAGCTGGCCAACTGTGCAGGGCCTTCATACTTTGAGTTGATTGCTTTCTGAGTAGATGTGTTCCCTAGTTCAGAGTTTCTTGAGGATATGGACTTCTGTCTGTCTCATGTGGGAATAACAGTAGATAGTGTACAAGCACTGTGTGGTCCAGCTTTTAGTCTTCGTTAGCATTATTCGATCTCTTTAAATACCATTCCTTTGTGATTGATTCAATATTACAAAGGCATTTAATTATGAAGCTGATTTGAGAATTTTATGAGGTAATCGATCGCAATAAGAGCGCAGTGCTTGTCAGCTATAGTTACTACCACCCTTCTTGGATGTGTGCCCACCATCTACATCGTGACTGGCACATGGGAAGATATAAATACTGTCAGTGAGTAAAGCAAGGTGATTTTTAACTTAAAAACCAGCCCATTAAATGTCTACTGGGTCCACATGCTATGTGGCAAAGCTTGGAAATGCTGTGTGTGTAGGCACCTAAGGGAATGGAAGAATGGATCTTTTCTCAATCGATTCCTCTAGACCTGGTCATGGTTTCTCTGGAATTACTATTCCAATATTGATGGTCACACATAAGAAACTATTCTAAAACTCACTGAGGTTTCAGCAGAAGACTGTAGTCCATCGTGAGATGGGGTCCTTTGTCTCCTAGTGAGCTATCCATGGATGGAACACTGGCTAGTGAAACTAACATAGAGCACCTCTTTCTTTCAGAGACATTGGTTCCAAATGAGTATCTCATTTTCTAACTGTGATGTTTAATACCTGAAGAATAAAGCCTTTTGGGATTGACTAAATGGCTCAGCCTCTGTGACTTGGTTTATTACTCCTTTCTGGGATATATTGACAAGAGATTCAGGATGTGGAGAGCTGCTATAGCCTGAAAATTTATGGACTCTGATGACTCACATGTTGAAATCTATTGCTAACACAAGGGTAACATAAATATGTCTGTAGAAAAGTGACCCCTGTGTAAGCATGACTAGAGAAATTCTTGTCTCTGCATTACAGGAAAACACACACAGAGTACCATCTTTGAATCAGGAAATGAGCCTCCATTATATGCAAATTCTTTTGAAACTTGATCTTGGATTTTTCCAGAACCATGATAAGTCAATGTCTCCTACGTCATCAGAACAAATAGCCTAGCATACTGTTGAGGAGATACACAGCACAGCACAAATAGGCAATCAAGGTCAGATAATTTTCACATGGGGGGATGGATGGGCTTTGATGCTGATTAACTACTTCAGAGTGATTGGCAGCACGGCCTGGCCTTAATATACTGTACAACAACTGGTGAACAGACAATACTCCAAGAAAGAGGAAAATATTCTCTCATTGGTTATCACCCACAAAGACGTTAACGGGAGCATAGAAACAGGATCCCACCCCCAGTCTGTTTGGAATCAGCTTTGCCTACAAAGCCAAAGAGAAAATAAGCGG
The DNA here is from genome assembly GCA_028551405.1 of Uromys caudimaculatus. Taxonomy (NCBI): domain Eukaryota; kingdom Metazoa; phylum Chordata; class Mammalia; order Rodentia; family Muridae; genus Uromys; species Uromys caudimaculatus. The sequence goes on from CM052708.1 coordinate 96,651,730, forward strand.
CAGTGCTAGAGACAAGGGTACTAGGCTGCCATCAAAATGAAAGTTCACAGAGAAGGGTTGGGGTCTCAGAGGGATAGTAGAGCCAGCAACACTAGTCACAAGCTGTCCCTGTGATATAGACCTGAACTCACGAACAGTATAGGCCAAGTCCAAAAGCACCTTTCCTTGCTCAAAACTCCTCTTCTGCAGTCCCCAAATTCACTGGACTCCATTATCTCTATTCACTTCTCCCCTCCCATGTCAAACACGAAGCCATGATATTTCCAAATGTGGTGTGTAGGTGTGACCTGCACCTGAAAGGATCCCTTTACCCTAAGACTCAGGTCTTGCTCACATTTTCTAGCCATATACACCTCTGTGCTACAAATTGAATGCTGGGGTTCGGAGCTGGACCATCAAACACTCTTTCCAGAATGATAGAAATTAAGTCTACACAGCAAACAGAGATAGTTCACTTAGCAGCTGAATGACATTCCCTGTCTTATTCTCTATTTCTTTCTTTTTTGTGATTGAGGGATAGTCGGGACTATTGAGAGGTACTAAGCCAGGTATTAGTAAACCTGTGGCCAAAGAATGGACCGTTGCAGAAAAGACAGATGTACTAACTGCATTCTGAATATATCAGCTCCTACACACATGGATTTGTTTAAAAGGCAAAAAATTGCAGAACAAGAAAGCTCTAAACTCAGAATCTAGATGAAAACACTGGGAGAAGTATCTCATAATTATATACATTGATAATTTCTACATGTCAGAAAGTAAGAGCATACATATATAATATATAGTATATGTGTACATATATAGTATATAATACACACACATATATAACATTCATATATATATGAATATATGTACAAATATATATATATGTATGTATATATGATATGCTATTTAAACCATAGAATATCAATATAAGTAAAACAAATCTAAGTTGAAACATCTATGACCTTTTTTAAAAGTAGGAAGAACATTTAATGTCAACATACATGAAAAGAGCAACATGTTCTCAGCCCCTTGAGTGCAGAGAGCAGGAGACTTTTTCCATGAGTAGTATCAGCCCAAATTTAGAGACAAGCTTCACTAATGTAATGATAGCAAAGGATCACACCCAAAAAGTAACTTGGTAAAGAAGCTTCTTACACTGGAATCATACGTATGTACAATGTTTATAAAAGGGGTAATTATGCAAATGAAGCATACATTTACAATGCTTACACAGGCACAGGCAATTTCCAAAAGAGAAAGTATCTTGAAGCTGACAGCGGGGCCAGGAGGCCGCCAGAAGGAAAGACTGTACTTTGCCTGCTTAGTTGATGAATGGATTGCTTCAGGGCCTTTTTTTTTTTTTTTCATCACTAGGATCATATTTGCAGATCATTTTCATCAATGAGTCCTCCTATGCATTTTACTTTCATCCCATTCACAACCACACACACACCACAGGAAGTTTCCATGAGGGCTTCACCTGAAGAATCTGAAAGTAAAATCATAATTTTCAGCCTTTAGCTTCACCCAGCGACCTCCCAGATCTAGCACAAATCACCAGTTCTTTCCAATGACATCACCTGCATCCTGACCTCCATCCTTGCCTTGAATTTCGTTTCCACTCCATTTTTCCTAGGTCACATGACCACCTTTTCCTGAAACAGAGCAAAGTCATCATCCTCAGTGGCCTGTACCCAGATTCTCCTTGCTCCTACTCTTGCCAGGCCAGGTTAAAGCCACCCAATCCAGGCCATCCCATTAATGAGAAGCTGTAATGATTCCTTCTGCTCCTACCAGCCTCCTTTTCCCATCCCCGGCCACTACACTCATTACCCAGACAAAACCTGAGTTTCCCAGTCATAGACCACTGCATGTTCAACTAACAATGCGTGGCTACAGAGAAAGAAGCTACCAGAAACTATCGCAGCTGAAGATCTCTACAGTGTGGAACTGTTTCCCTGATTTCAAAACCAATAATGAAGATGCTCGCTGAGGACCAGCCAAGAGCACACCGATAATAACAGCTGGGACTGATCCTTCCACAATAGGCACCAATCCTCCCGAGACTGAAGACGCTCCTGGAGCATCCTGACAGCCACTCATCATCACCTGCTGCCTTCCGTCATGGCTACTCACCTATCGCCATTACTACGGTACATGATCCCAGCAGATACTGAGCGTCTTGTCCGTTTTCACATTAGCCACATTAGTATAAAAAATGATTGAAAGGAATTTGGATCTATTCTCATTTTATCACACACAGCTAATGTTTCATGTTTATCACATACCTGGCAATTGTTTAGAGATGCACCCATTTAACAGAGTGGTAAAAGTGAAGTTCTGGCCAGGGTTCTGGTAAAATGGATGTAAACTTCCCATAGGATACTTGACTGGAATATGCTATTGTAGTCTAACATCTTCTAATGTACTTTAAGAATGAAAAAGGTCCGTCTTTTTCATCATCTTCTCTAAGTGGGGGTTATTACATGACCCTTGGAGCGGGGTGGAAAAGAGTCATCTAAAATTAGAGCCAGCCAATGCATTGTTTGGAGGCCTTCTTCAGGATATTTGGAGTTGAGTAAGCTGCTCTTCAGTGTGTAGACATGGATGAGAAGCTGGTTCCTATGGGTTAGATATGGTCACTGAGCGCAATGCTATCCTCTGAGCCAGAGTAGGTAATATACAGTTTTCAATGTGAAATTACCACTAACAAGAAAATAAGGGAGAATGCTGAATGCTAACCAAGGAGTCATAGATTTAGATGTAGGACATCTGGAATTAATAAGGCCCTAGAATAATGGAACCTTGGATGGGGACTGTGTCAAGGAAGAGTCTTAGGAAAGAATCATCAGGTCAAGTGACCATGAATCGTCCCATCTATTTGTGCTTCCAATGGAAGCTGATATCTCACCTGACATGGGACTGAAGTGGACAGGATAGAGAGTAGAAAACAATTCCCACTTTCTCTTTTAGCCTAAAACAAAAGAATGTAGGGAAAAATTGAATATAGGATTCAATATTATGATTAATCTTCTGGAATAAATTTGTACTTTGGTTTAAGTTAAGTTTGTTACTTAAAATGTTAATCTTACCTTAGGCTAATCATAAATCTATGGGTCTGAATGGTGTTCTCATTCAGAGACTGGAAACAGTCAAAGAAATAGAGATTAAAGGGATGCTGGGAATAAAGAGGAGCTGCATTTTCTTAGGGATGCACAAACATCTCACAGCACTCAAGAAGCAGCCGACACAAACTAAGGCTTCAATGGCTACAGCCAGTTTGTGGTCTGCCTGCTCAGGGCCTGAAGCAGAATCTTGGTTCCAGCTTTTTAGCCTTAATGAAGCACAGCACTGTAGCGCACCTTACTAATAATAATCAAGTTCCTTTTTCCTTTTCATCTACCTCCACTAAAATGGGAACACCAGCCTAGATGCAGTTTATTGCAACACAAGCTTCTGTGTGTTGTAAAAATGATGTCTGTCTAAGAGGAGAGAAGAAGGTGGCTCTGAAGACAGAAGTCAGACAACAAATGTGACCTGGGACCTCGGACCACAGACACTCTCAGCACAGAACTCAGACCCCTCAATCCCCCAGGTCAAAACCTGGACCACAGAAGTCAGGAAGGAAAGAATTGGGAATCTAATTTCTCCTGATAGAATCTGGATCTTAGCTGTCCCCAAGGGTCATTGATGGCCTCCAGAAAAAACTTGGAATCTAGAGTCCCTAGAGTAGATTTTATATGTACTTGCTTTGTGCTTCTCTTTCCATCTCACTTTCAGTAGTGAGAGTCTGTTTAAAAAAAAAAAAACAAAAGTACTGGATTTTAATGTCAAACCAGTTCTCAATGAATCTTCTGACAGTCTGGTAAAACTGAGACTATATGGCCTCAACTTCTCTTGCAAGGTCCCATAGTCTACCCTGACATCACAGTGTCATGAGACTCATTTGTTCCCATTCCAGCTAGCTGTACACAGCCTTTTTCCTGCTTAAAAACTATATCACAGAATGCATCTTGTCCTGCTGGTCTTATGTCTACTTGATATAACGTATAGTCATCAGAGAGGAGTGAGCCTCAACTGAAAAATGAAAAAAAAAAAAAAAGACCTTCATAAGATCCAACTTTTAATCAATAATTTTCTTAATTATTGATTGATAGCAGAGGGCCCAACCCATTTTGAGTGATGCCATCACTGGACTTGTAGTCCTGGGTTCTATATGAAAGTAGACTGATCAAGCCATGATGAGCCAGCCAATAAGCAGTGTCCCCTCCATGGCTTCTGCTTTAGCTCCTGTCTCCAGGTTCCTATCTTGTTTGAGTTCCTGTCCTGACTTCCTTCAATGATGGAGTGAGATGCAGACCTCTAAGCCAAGTAAACCCTTTTCTTCCCAACTTGCTATTGGTCACAATTTTTCAGCATAGCAACACAGATCCCAACTAGGTCACATCTCTAAATTAACCCTTCGAGATACTATGCAAAAAGAAGAGACCCTTTTGAACACTTTGTCACCATCCTACGTGATCTATTGGTCACAATGCCCCCAAAGGATTTCGGAGTTCTTCTTGTCCATGAATTTACTGGAAAAACAAATAAATAAAGAGTCCAAGACTCTTCTGGTTTTCAGCCAAAATCTTTGCCTGCTGTGGGTTCAGAGCACAAGGTAAAGATAATTTCATATCTTGACTAATATCCATAATTATTACAGAGCATGCCATAAGTTTCTGAGATTAAGTGGGAACCATCCACCTTGGCTTCTCTCTTCTTCTCAATTATTATCTCTCAGCATGGGCTTATACATTTACAGCACTTAGAGTGCTGGAAACTTTTAAAATATAACCTCCATAAATTCACCTCTCCACGTCTCACCAGCTTGCAGATTGCTTGAAGGTCGTCTTTCCAAAGCCCTAACTTACAATGGATTCAGATTTAGCTCTATGTTCATGACTGATTCTTATTTTCTAAAAACATTTTATCCTTCTTAACCCTGTCTCATATCTATTTTATATTAAATTGATAATAGTCATTGGCTTGGGCAGGAAAGCACAGGATTAAGACAAACCAAGGTCTATACATTGGATTCAAATCTCAACTTCACAAGGAGCAGTGTCCAAGGGCTTAGCAAGTCACATATTTTTATACTTCAGATGTTTTAGTATCAACCCAGTATACCAAGGATAAACCAAAACATCAATAACATAACCCGCAATGCTGCTATAGTTCCCAGGATATTGAACTAAATTCAAGGGAAATATTTTTCCAGAAGCTTTTGGTCAGTAAAAATGATTTTTTGTCAGTAGTTGTAACCAAAACATATCAAATACTTTTATTGGAGAATTTAAATTATTTTCTTATATGTAAAGAAATGGTTTGTACCTCATTTTGAGATGGGATTCATGTTGGACAAACTCATGACCTGGCTCCAATTGAGATGAAAGAATCACCCTGATACAGACTTGAGGCACTGCAGAGTGAGCGGTTACAGAAGGTGAACAAACACAGAACAACACAAAAGAAAACCACAGCAATAGCAACAGGAAGACAGGACATGTTTGAATTCTGGAGTTATTTGAAATTTAAACTTCGATGTTTTCTCATCTTTGCACATCATTTTCATTGTGTACTTAAAACCCTAAAATTTGGGCAGAAGAGAAGTTCAAGGCGCTCTTTGCCTACATTCTGATTTTGAAGTGACCCTTGGCTACAAACCCTGCTTAAACAGAACAAAGCAATGACCACAGTGCTTTGGCTGGGCCTGATGGACATATGAATGCAGACCTGCAATCTCAATTGCTCCTGGATGCTGAGGCAGGAAGGTTGAAAGTTTAAGGTCACCTCAGGCTGTAGAATGAGTGACAACAAGGCCAGTCTGGGAAAGTTAGAGAGACTCTCAAATTAGAAGGTAAAAATAGAGCTGTGCACATAGCTCAGAGTGCTTGCTTAGCACTCAGGATCGTTCATTATTCAACCAACTCATCAGGTTACAAAATATGTTAAAGTCAAAAAGAGCACTGGAGTTAGAACAGCTCCGTGTCTAACTGTGTTATCCAACCACAGCAGTTATTACTGATTTAGAGTACTGTATAGTTTTTTTATTTTTTAAGGGTGTCCTATTTAACATTTCATTTCAGCATTTCCTTCTGTGAACTGAGTTGAGAAGCCCTCATTTCTAATGCATACCCCTTCTACATTAATAGTCATGCTTCTTTGCATATGGCCTTAGGTCTCTTCCTACCCAGAGGTCCAGTCTTGAATCTACGTGGCTAGTCTTGCATTGGCCACACCAGTAGGCAGCAGTGAGAGGGTAGCAGATCTGGTTTAAGCCCCTCTGAAAGGACTTCTGTACTCTTGCTTTTCTTCTGAGGACCCAGCCAACACACATTAGCATACTCCATGGGGCCTGCTAGATGATGGGAGGCCACATATTATGGAAGCCAACTGTTCCAAATGAGGTATTTCAACCTTGAGCAAGCCCTGCTCCATACTTATGAAGAAATGCGGCCTGGTTTATCAAAGGCAATTATTTAATCTTTAGCTGACCACTCTGAGTGAGCCAGTGAGATTGGGAGGTCCAAGCTACCCACACCTGTGAACAATGACAAGTGCCTTTCAGATATTTTATTATGTAGATAATTAGAGACCCGTGATTTTACCAATTAAATAGCTTAATATATTTGGTCCTTACCCCATGCCTGACTGCTACTTGTTTAACATCAACAACTAAGCTCCTTAACAAAGTATGACAGAGGGATCATTCACAAGTGCTGTCATTGCTCCATGCTGAAGGACATCAGCAGTTCCACTGTCATTAGAAAACAAATTACTTAATGCTATTTGCTGACCATCACAGTCAATGATATTCTGGGTTGTTATGGTAACCTCTGAGCAGTCCAGAAAACCTAACACGTAGATGAAAGATATTCATGCAATCTGAAGGTCAGACTTGAAAAACAAATTGAAATACTGTTTGCTCATGTTTCCCTGATGTCTAGAACAATGGGGGATGTGAAAACATGCACCTTGTATGGGCCTGTAGCTGAGAGCAGGGATCTGGATCTAAACCCCAGATCCTTCACTATACTTACCTTGGTTCCCCTGTGTGTGAACAAAGAGCTCCAGAAAACCTTTATTTATTAGGATAAAGCAAGATTATTTAGGTAAGACACCCAAACAGAACCTGGCTCTAGTCTGTAGACAATGAATCTAAATTATGTGCCTTTGTTGAGTTGTTTTTGTTTCCAGTGTGATCTTGGAAAATAGAGCCTATGTTTCTCTCCAGCTCCCAGAATCACACTCCAAACAGACAAATATCAAAGGAAGCAAAGATTACAGAAATTCAGTGGGAACTTAAATGTCACGTCTTGGTGATTCTATGGTACACAAGTGCAATAAACAGTGATTTATCAATTCAGGACACTCTGTTACCATGTGTCTTATATGAAATCCCATCTGGCATTAATCAGAGTTCTGTCTTCACTACCCTGAAAACCCATGCAGTGCCCTCAGTATTGGACTTCGGTCATTTCCTTTCCAGGAGCCTTATCTAGAACTGTGGCCTTTCTCAGATTCTTCCTGAATCACCCAAAATGATAGACCTAGTCGAAAACCTGTTCCTGACCTCAACTGGGGATGTAGGGAATATCTACTTCTTAGCTTCTCCATACGCCACCCCACCTGCTCTTCCTAACCAGGGACTCACAAATCTGGAGAGAGGCAAGGAAGTGGGTGAAGGCCTGGCATGGAGGCAAGTTACATGAGTGGTGAGTAAAAAGGAAAACCAGAAGAGTCCAGGACCATCTCATACCCCAAGCCGCCCTGTTGGCTGGACAGTTGTCCTTCCCATCTCATACCCAAAGCAGCCCTGTTGGCTGGACAGTTATCCTTCCCATCTCATACCCAAAGCAGCCCTGCTAGCTGGACAGTTATCCTTCCCATCTCATACCCAAAGCAGCCCTGCTAGCTGGACAGTTGTCCTTCCCATCTCATACCCAAAGCAGCCCTGTTGGCTGGACAGTTGTCCTTCCCATCTCATACCCAAAGCAGCCCTGCTAGCTGGACAGATGTCCTTCCCGGAGCTGCTGCTCATCACATTGAACTGACAACCTCAGATCTGCCAGCAGAAGCACCTGGCACAGAACTGTCTCCAGCGTCCCAGTAATGACCCTTTGACTTCACGTTCATTTTTGTTTTGTTAAGCACCTGCAATGTGCATTTTAAAACCTCACCTTCTCCATGATTGCATGCAGGATCATGGGAGGTCAAAGCTGACCTCATAGGTTCCATCTTGTAACCTATATTTTCAAAGAAGCTGACGTCTTCAAAGAGAATCCAGTGTGTAAACCATCTGACAAATAGTCTCAGACGGGGCATTCACACAGCAGGGGTGCTGTCAGTGGGCCTTTGGTTCTGAAGGGTGGGTTCCAGACAGCTGCATCTGCTTACCTATGATTGCAGAGGGCCCACGAAGCAGTCAGTGGCTTGGATCTAGTTTAGAACACTCTTCTCTCCATGCTGTGCCTTTATTTTCTCAGGTAAACAGATTATACTATTTTCCCACCCAAAGCAGTCATTCACTTAAGAGAAATCCCCCAAATCACACAAGGCAATGTGATCTGAGAGTCCTGTCTTCTGTGTCCTGTGCAGTACCTGAAAGCTGTACTGGGAAACACATGGCCCTTGGCTGGCATGATTCTCCTCTGGGAAGTACCCGGAAAAATTAACAGCCATCATGGGACTGAGCTTTGTCAACAACACGCCAAATAAAACTTTCCAAGTTCCTTTAATTGTCTTCAATAAGCAGTAAGATGTTCCCTATCTTCTTTTCAGACCTAACACAACAGTTCTTTTGACACCCTGTTCTAAATTTCATTGCTTGTGGTAGTTTCACAGAAATGATGGAGGAAGGGAAAGACAGACAGCTACTATTTGAGAGCCATCTCTCATGCAATTATGTTCAAAACAAAAACAGAGAGCCTAGTCCACAAGGAAAGGGAGGAGGTGGAGTCTAGTTCATGAAAGCTGATATCTGGCCAGATGTGGATTTATAGCATCTTGTTCTGGAATAGCTGTATCCCATCTGCTGGCCTCTGCACTCCTCCAGAACAGACTCCTTTGCTTTTCCACCGACTCACCTGGCAATTGGCTCACAAAGGTTGTCAACATAGGGATGCAGAATGCTAACAGCTATCTTACAAGGCCAATTTTTATAGACAGTTAGTCTGCACATGAGTTTGGACAGGTATCTTATTTTGCTCTGAGTCACAGCTTGTGAGAGCCAGACAGATGCACCTGGCATGATCTCCCAGATTCCCTCATGACAAACACAGGACTGAGGAGCACAGCCCTCTGAGTGCCTCTTTTCCTTTCACTGTTTTGAGTACAATTCCTAAAGTCACAGATGGGACGTTTGGAGAGAGTAGAGCAAGACATCCACGCATGGTCCAGATAGCAACCCATCTGAATATCACAGCTGTGGGTATCCCTGGAACTCCTGGGGGTTGATGGCACAGCAATGCTCAAGTCAAGCTGCTCAATGAAGAATCAAGTTTCTGAAAACAGGGGCCAGAACATCTCCAGAAACTCAAATGCTCATGGGAAGAGCTGGTCTTCAATGTTACCCAAGGCTGACTTTTTGCCTCCTCTGAGCTGTGTGCAGTCCACAGGGAAACAAGTGAGGAAGAGAGGGACAGAGAGCCACTAATTGAGAACAGTTCCTCATAAACTTAGATTCAAAATAGAAATGGAAGACTCAAGACACTAGGAAATGGAGTTTGTTAAAGTGGACGTCTGGATCAGAAGCCACTCAAGATTCCACCTATCAGCAGGAAGTCAGGTGATATCAGTGTGACCAGTGCTCAACATTTCAGGACTGATTCTGGTGTCCATGTACATTGTCCCCAACCCTTGCTGAGGGCCTTGCCTACAAGTTTCAGGAATACACACTTGAAATGTGAAGGCAAAGCACTCACAGGAAGTGAAAGGCATGGAGACAGGGCCTATAAAGGGATTGTTTCCTTTCATTGTGTTTGGAGAGAAAAACTTCATCATGGACCCTGAGCATGTGGAACAACTACATCTACAGGGTTTCCGTGCCCAGCTGTCAGGTCCCCTGGGTCAGCATCTCTCTGCAAACTAAAATATCAGGCACTTGCCTGTGACAGGAAAACTGGGACTCTGGTCACACGGACAGCTGACACTTGCCAAGCAGAAGAGTCAGTTCATACCAGACCAGCGTGAGTGGCAGCTAGAAGCCATACTTGCAGCTTCATTGCCAGGAGTACACAGGAGCTGGAAAGCGTGCTCCAGGCAGTGATTATGGGGTGAGTTGGGGACAGCCATTGCCTTCTGCTGGTGCTGGCAAGTCATTCATTCCAAGGATGAGCTTTTCCCCAGCACAAAGGAACAGCATTGATTTTCTGTGGTCTTCTATTTCAAATCTGTGCCTGCTCCCCTCTCCAGTGGATCTTTCTTGGCTGGCTAGAAAAAGGGAGATGTTATAATGGCTGGAAGATGTGGGCATATTTTTGAACATTCGTTGTCTTAGATTCATTCTATTGATGTGACAAACATCATGATCAAAATCATTTTAGAGGAGGGAAAGACTTATTTGGCTTACACTGTCAAGGCACAATCCATCATTAAGAGAAGTCAGGGCAGGAACTCAAGGCAAGAACCAGGAATCAAGGACCATGGAAGAATGCTATATTTTGGCTCACCCTGACTTGTTCTCAAGATCATGATCAGGTAGCTCCCTGGCAGGCCCAGGAAGAGCTGCTAGGAATGGCACTGCCCACATTGGACTGAGCCCTCTATACCGATCATCAAAACAAATTCTAACCTAGACCTTCCCCCAACTGAGACTCCCTCACATGACTCTAGGCTATGTCAAATATGTAGCTGAAGCTAACTAGGACATTCATCCCACTATTATTAATCTTCAGTGATTGAAAGGCTCATTAGCATATATTAAGTATGCATAAGAGTAAGCGTCATCCAAACATACAACATACATTGATCATATTCACTCCCACAGCCCTAGCTTGTCTCCCCGTCTTAGAATATCCATGTCATCCTTACAAGGGTGACAGCAACACCCGAGTGAATCTTCTTTGAAATGGCGACAGAGAAAACTTCAATGAGATATCTTTACAGAAACAAAGCAAGAAAGAAGTTGCCAAGGATCTTTGTGGAGGTGCAGAGAAGCTGTCTGCTTGTGTGGCTGCTCTGCTCAGTAACCAGGGATAGAAGAGATAAGGCTGCATGGGGCCAGTTTTTCAAACTATCTCAACATGGATTACCTCACCCTTTCCCATATGTCTCCTTGGTTGTCCCCAGCCACTTTCCCCAGTCACTATCACAAGTACTAGAGGGATGGCCAAGGAAACGAAGAGTGAAGAGATGCAAATGAGTCAATTCAGCCACTTGTAAGCTGCTCAGCTCCCAGTATACACAGGGAGGAGGCTGCAGTCAGTGCTGCTGTGGGTTCTAGTCTCTGTGGCATTGCCATCCATCTCCTGTGCTGCCATGCAAGGTTGAGTGGGCTGTATGGAAATGATATGTAGGATGAAAGAAGAAAGAGGGAGCTCCCCCCCAAACTTCTTCAAAGAGAGAATGGGGTGTTATTCTCTGAGCAGCATGTCACAAAAGAACAGCCATTGGAATCTTATTAAATGAACCCATGTTTGGATGCACACAATCTCATCAATACTAGAGGAGAGGAAATGCACACAGAGCCCTGATTATCACAGCAGCAAGAAGACACTGAAGTGTCCATAATGACCAGACTAAGGACCTCAAAGGCAGAAGCAAGCAAGGCCATGTTAAATCATGACAAGGCTGGAAAATGAGAAAAGACATAGTAAGATTTTAAACCATTGAACTGTCACTGATACATGTGGGCTGCTGGGGAACACAGCCTGGGAAAGACAAAACCACTTTCTTTTCTTCAGGCTTGGTGAGTGGAGCAAAGATAGGTTGGTCAGTATTCTCCTGCTTGCTCTTTCTTGGTTGTCAATGTGGGTTACCACTTGCAAACATGGGTATCCCTGCAGTGAGGACTTGACAATACTGGAAGGACTGGAAACAGATAGTTCTGTCCTGCTGGCTTCGTTGAACCTCCAGAATAGTCACAGCCAATGAATGGCAATCAAAAGGAACAAGGCCTGGCCATCTCAGCCCTGGTGGACTATTCTAAGTCTTGAGCTGTTGTGAATTCTGCTGGGTCTGTAATGTGGCTCTCTCCAGTCCTATCCACCACAAGTGTCAGTCCTCAGGGTACTCTCCAGTAAACTTCCTGCATGAAAATAATTCAGATGGTCTATAATCTAAACAGGCAACTGTTCATTGGTACACCATACTGCAATGAATTTAGCTTATGAGTTTCTTCTTAGTTTAAGATTTATATTATATTGTATTATATTATATAAAATTGGTATTTGCCACAGAAAAAGAGACTTTGCTACACATTAAAAAGAGACATGCAAGGTAGGAAGGGCCTCAGGACAGAAGAAGGCTAGGAGTGATGGAGAAAGGGCCTGAATACGTATTTTGAGCTTTTAGTAATAAAAGAAGTAAAGCCAAAGTTATCCTAAGAAGCTAGATCGCTAAGAAGCATCAGCTACATCATTTATGTAAAATGGGCCCTATAGTAGGCCAGAGTATTGGGGAAAGGAGAAGTAAGGGCATAGGGATGATCTTGGGAGACCCCATTCTGTCAGTGAGCTGCTACCTGTTCATTTTGGCTAAGCCTAAGAACCTGATATTTTCTGAGGCAGATATTGGTCATATACATTTAGTAAATGCTTGCCATCAGAGAAAGACATTATAAGGGAGATGCTGACTTGCCCCATTAAGCGTACTACATCTGAGCATACTACGCCACTGTATCACTTGAATGGCACCATGTTTAGACACCAGATTCAAAAGAAATAAAGATTTGTGAATATATGTCTTTCTGAATTACTTTGTAGAAAATTTTCATCAATTGATATACCTAAGTAGAGAGAGGTATAAATAGTATGTGAAGTAAGGTACTTTTAAATACAACAAACAGAGGTACATTTGACTTGATGCACCCTGTCTGTGTTCCATATTTTGAGAAGGATCCTGAGAGCATCTCCCACATGGATCGCGTTCTAGTATCACCATACTCCTTTAAGGAGATCAAAGCACCATTCAGTACGATTCTCCTAGGACAGTGGAGAACCATCCCTCTCTATTCTTCTTGCTATAATCATATAAGCCCCTGGGATAATGAACTCTGACCATAACTGTGTCAGCTTTAAGCCCTCCCTCAAGTTAACATATACTTTTCCCTGTCTCCCTAAGTCAGGGTATCACTGACAAGTGCAGGTATCCACACTGGGAAATTACAGGAATGACAAATGAAGTTCTCTCTTTGGAGAAACTGCAATTTGGAGCTCATTATTGCCACTGCACTGTGAAATCTACTTTCACTGTTACAATCCTGTAACCTTCTGCAAATAAAGGGACAGAGACTCAGAGCCATGCCAGGCTTTGTCCATGTCACAGGCTACCAAGATGAACATCAATTTTGAAAGCAATGTGGGTGGAGTACTCACTGTAGGAAACAAGAAGAGTCAAGGGCAAGAGAGGTGAATTAGAGCTTTTAAAGGAATCTCACATGTGTGGGGACAGAGTAGCAAAGCCGCCCCCGGGGGAGCTGTCTGGAATGCAGCATGAGAAAAAGCTCATTCTGAACCTGAATGTTCCCAGAGAGAAAGCTGTGGCTTCAATGTCTGTCATCAGAAAAATCATTGTTAAAGTGTAATTGCTGTTGAAGCAGCCAGAGGACAGGGGACTGTGGAGCAGCGAAGTCTCCTGCCATCTAATGGTGCAGCACTGAAGGCCCTCAGCAGACACTAGAGTCTTGAACTTCTCAACCTCAGGGTTTCGTGAAGGAAATTTGGTAATTCCATTACAGCTACATAAAATGGACTGCAAAATGAGGGACTTTTCACCAAGACTGCCAGATTTGGAAAGAGTAAACCAGATAGTGTCAACAAGAGACAGAAGAGAGGTGATGACATGTATTGCATTAACAGTTAAAGCTGTGGCATTGTCCAGATTCCTGCAAGATTCTGAATGCTGTGTGATCCTTCGATGCCCCGTAGATTAAAAATGACTTGATTTCTTGAGAAGCAGCTGGGCACAGCAGCTCTGTTTAAAATGCTTGGCTATTCTTATTAACTAAAAAGTCTTTAAAGCAGACAGACCTAAAATGTTCTCAACTTTGTTTTCAAGACAGGGGATGCTTCCAAGAAATTGTTCAGCCAGCCGTGATCATGAGTGAATAACTTGAGCAAATCATCTAAATTGGCTGATTCACCAACAGAAATGAGATGGGTCCATGGCAGAGCATTCAGCTAGAAGGATCCAAGAAAATATTGAGAGAAATAACCTGTGGGCTGAGGAGGATCAGACTCTGCCTCACATGAAGACTCACCAGACAAAATGCACTGAGGTGAAAACAGAGGCTTATTCCTGAGAGAATCTGTTGGCATGCCACAGCCCAGCTCTGCCCCAGCAGGCAAAAGAACAGTGTGGAATAGAAATCAGACTAGGCTCTTATCCTGGACCTGAAAAGACAGAAGGCCAGTGGGCTGGACAGGGTGATGGGTTGGCTATTACTTTGTAGGAAGGATTTTAGGATTGGAGTCTTGGATTAGATTCACTTCTTTATAGGGATGCCAGCCATTCTTAAACACTGTAAGTTTACTCACCCATGACCTGCCTACTCCATGGTGGACTAAAATACTGAAAATCTCATATGTGTTCAGGAATCTTGGTGGCTAGACTACATGTGCATTCCATAAGACCCAATGCACAGTTTCAAAGACCATGAAGGGGCTTAGGCCTGACTGATGGGTCTGGACCATCATAGTGCAGTTGCAGAATGCAAGGTTTGTCAGTATCTGGAAAGCCCTCACCACAGAGTGTTCAACAGATCAGAAGCCATGCTGTTAAAATGCCAACTTAAAGTGTGTCATGTCCACCACATACCCACTTCCCTTCACTTGACATTTGAAGTTAGTAAGTATGCAGGCCACTTCTCAAAGGGTGACACACAGCTCAACACAAAACAAAACAAACCCTACATACTTTCCTAGCTTTGCCTTTCTGCTATGACTTCTCCTGTCTGCCCTTCTGAAATAGTATCCTGGAAGTTACAGCATGTCCTAATTATGTCTAGAAAACAAAAGTTCTCAAAGTCTGAAGAAGTGGTACCTGCAGATTCCTGAGTTCTAGGACAGGTTGAGCTGTATAATGAGAACTGTCTTAGAAAAAAAGAAAAAGACAAAAAAAATTCTTCAATTATGCTGCCAGGGCTACAGACCTAAATAAACAGAGCTGGGATTGCTTCTGTCTGTCAGTCTTCTATGCCACACTTTCTTGTGTAGACAGATATGGGAACCAGTATTTCAGTTCTTGTGTTGTTTTGTGTAAATACACTGGAAACAGGAAACATAAAGCTAACAAAGGTAGAGGGAAACCCGTACTCTGACACCACAGTGCTGCAGTGTGTGGCGTTCAATGAATGGCAAGGAGGGGACCCCCCTCTGGGGTATGGCATCACCAAGTGAGGCTCTGAGCACTTACATTGGCAGTGCTGTATCATGGTGAAGGACAGCCATCTTCAAATATTGGTTCCTGTTTGTCCAGGTGGCAAATGTCTTTCCAATAGTATTTGGCTAGAAAACAGTGCCTTAGCTCATAGCCATCCTTCCTGGATGGAAATAAACAGCTCTTCCCATGAAGAACAAAGCAAATGGAGATGTCATTTTTCAAGGAATCAGGAGACGTGATAGGAAGTCCCAGGGAAGTGTCAGAGAGCTTTTCACGGAGATGCCGTGATGTGCACGGGATAGGAAGAGAGCTTCAGTGAACCTGAGCATTGCTAGGAGAGACTTGGGCAAAACAAAAGGCTGCGATAAAGCACTGTGAGATTTTTCTTGCCTATAGTATAGAATGGATCTAGTTAACCAATAATCTAGCAAACACACTACATATACTGAGTTATTAAACAAATTACTTTAAACATTCAAGAACCTTCATTCATTTCATAAGCACTTTTATTTATACCAAGGCCATCAACCATCTGGTGCTTCCCCTACCAGACAGTCATTGACACTAAAGCTAACAAGCATTGAGAAGAACTATTGTAACTATTGTGGCTGATGTTGACAGAGTGTTATTCAGGACTTTGTGTTCTGTGCTGACACATCTACCTATTGTATCTTCAGAGTCACTACAAAAGTCCAAACCATGGACCTCAGCCATTTTATTAGCTGAGGAAATCAAGGCTCAGAAAAGCCTTCTGACATCAGTTGCAAAGCCTGGTCTTGATCTTCCAACTCAAGAGCTAGGATTCCTAATCGGTATGCACTGTTGCCTCTTGCAAAGGAGACACAACAGATATGCCTCAGGAAGCTGGGAGAAAGAGTAGTTTCATATGTCCCTGCTATGATGCCATTAAAAATGTAATTTAGTGCCGGGTAGTGGTGGCGCATGTCTTTAATCCCAGCACTTGGGAGGCAGAGGCAGGTGGATTTCTGAGTTCGAGGCCAGCCTGGTCTACAGAGTGAGTTCCAGGACAGCCAGGGCTACACAGAGAAACCTTTTCTCGAAAAACCAAAAAAAAAAAAAAAAAAAAAATGTAATTTAGTCTTAGTTTTCCAATCAATTGCCCTGCTACAAGAACATAATCAATACAACATTTCCGTTACAAAATCTATACTTAACATTAGTTTGTTAATGAAAAATATTGTGTTCCCACAGAATTGGCATCATGATTAGTTAAAAAGACTTTCATAAAAACAAAAGATAAATTAAAAAACAAGCACACATCAATGGGAAAAGAATAGGCTTACCTCCCTCCCTTCTTGCCTTTCTCACTCCCCCAGGAACCATTGTCTTGCTTAGGATTTCTGTTGCTATGATAAAACACCATGACCATAAGCAAGTTGTGGAGGAAAGGCTTAAACTTCCATATCTTGGTCCATCATTGAAGTAAGTCAAGATAGAAACTCAAACAGGGCAGAAAACTGAAGGCAGGAGCTGATACACAGGTCATGGAGGGGTGCTTGCTCCCTGTAGCTTGTTCAGCTTGCTTTCCTCTAAAACTTAGGACACCAGTCCAGGGTTGGCACCACTCACAATGGGCTGGGTCCTCCACCATCAATTACTAATCAAGAACATGCCCTACAGCTGGATCTTACTGAGCCATTTTCCCAATTGAGGTTCCCTCCTTTCAGATGATCCAGAGTGTGTCAAGTTGATGCAGAACTAGCCAGCACAACCATCTTTTTTTTAGTATACAAGTGACCAAATAAATAGTAGAGAAAACAAAAGATCATGTTTCTTCCTCTCTGTCCAATATCACTTTTAGTCTTTAGCTTCTAAGACGAAATCCAGTAGCTAACAACAAAATAGGAAAGAAAGCCACACCTAAGCAAGGATGTTTTTTTAAAATACTCATAAATTTGTGTTTGAGGACACGTCAAAACAGATTCTTCACTGTGAAGTAGGCAATACCCTGCTTTTATTTTTATAAAAAAAAAAATACTGACAATCCAGAGGGAGGAGCCAGTTATAATTTCTTCCTAAGACTGCGACAAGCCAACCAGTTTCTCCACATCACTCATGGCTTGTACACTGTGTAGGAAGATACGGAGGCCACCTGTGCATTAGCCATATGTTCCAGAGGGGAACTGCATGCTTGCCATGTGCAGCAGAGAGGCTTACTGGGTTGTAGAAGAATCTTACAACCACTTTTTCATGGTGGAAAAACGAGTGAGCTCTAAAGTCCCATTTCAAGTATCCATCAGGGAATTCCCAATTCCTGACTTGGCACAGACTGGATACAAATGATACCCAGCAGAATTCTCTTCCAGTGGACTTGTGAAGCTAAGATAAAGACTCCTTCCTGGGTACATGGCTCAAACTCAGAACTTAGCAGGAGTCCCAAGCACACAAAGAGACTGGAATTCTATACTTAATATTTTCTTCCTAAATGAATATTTTCAATGAGGAAATTAATGTCAGGGTCTTTGAGAAAATAAGCAAAAATTATTATCCTTTGGTTCACAGAAGTAGTAAAATACTAGCTGGGGCAGGAACCAGGAGATTCATATCCTTGTGAAATTTTCTGAGAATTAATTTCAGTTAATGGTAGAGGTTTGTGTTTCCCTCTCTTGGTTTAAAAAAATACAATAAAATAGGTTTAATTATCACTCATATTTGACATGTCTTCTATAAAAAGAAAATCGACCTTGTGGGCTTGCAACTGCTGGTTAACCCCAGTGCAATTTCTAGCAAGTTATTTTCTCCCTGTTGCACAGTCATTTTACATGCAAGACAGGGCAGTAGTTGTCCCTTCTTTTTTCTTTCTTTTTTTTTTTTTCTTTTTTCTTTTTTTTATTATTTATTTTTTATTTATTTTTATTGGATATTTTCTTTATTTACGTTTCAAATGTTATCCCCTTTCCAGGTCCTCCCTCCTGAAACCCCCTATCCCATCCTCCCTCCCCTGCCTCTATGGGGGTGCTCCCTCACCCACGCACCCACTCCTGTCTTTCCTCCCTAGCATTCCCTTACATTGGGGCCTCTAACACCCTCAGGCCCAATGGCTTCTCCTCTCACTGATGCCCAACAAGGCCCTCCTCTGCCACATATGTGGCTAGTACCATAGGTCCCTCCATGTGTATTCTTTGGTTGGTGGTCCAGTCTCCAGGTACCAAAGTTAAGTCAGGATCAGATAAACCATTTAAACATTCCTGTAACCCCTAAAGAAATAGAAGCAGTCATTAAAAGTCTCCCAACCATAAAAGCCCAGGACCAGATGGGTTTAGTGCAGAATTCCCTTCTTTGAGGTTCACTATCATCATACTTTCTGTTTGCCATAGGTCGAGCACTCAGGACAGTGGATCCAGGCCAGGTGGACCAGAAAAGGGACCCATGCTACCTGGAAATGCTGATACTCTTGCAAAGGAGACCATCCTCTCAGAGAACAGGAAACATCCAGGATTGACAGATACTCAGGGCAGCTCTTCTTTTCTGAAGACTGCCAGACACAATGGCATGAAGCTGCCCACTGTATGTTGTAACTCAGTTACATGCATGCTGCGTTGTGTCGGGAGCATGCTAACCTGCTATTTGGGTCCTGAATCCTTAGGGCTGGGCCTTGCTTCTCTTCCAGGTGCCTGGCATAGGAGATATGCTGGCAGACAGTCTTGCTTAAATAAAGGAGTTTAGATGATAGCCCTCAAAATGATGTTTGTTGTCCAATTGAGTAGGAGGTTGGGTAGAGACAAGACTATGTGAATGGAGACCAAGGGACAGGAAGATACACCATGTGACTAAGGCACCTGAGATAGTGACAGGGCATGTCACCGTCACTTAGCCATGGCCATACATTTCTGCAGTGTAGAGAAAATCTCCATGAGATAGAATGTTCAACTGAGCAAACGTCAGTGGCTCCATTCATCCAGCCAACTCCCTTCTTTGATATTTGGAGCCTACTATGTGCCAGATGCTAAGAAGAATGGATGCAGAATAAACATCACAGAGGTCAATATGCACAGCGGTGACTACATGTTACACAAGGGAGTCGTTGCCTATTATTTGACAACTGACTCCTAAATACTGGTGACAACAAGGGGTCATGGGCAGAAAGAGTGATTCCCAAGCTCACTCCCCAACAGTCTTTGCTAATGGCTCTAATATTTTGCAAATTATCTGTAAAATGAAAGCAAGACTGCATCATCTTTCATGTCTTTTTCAGCCTGCTGTTCTTTATAAATGAAACACAGAAAAGGTACTTTCTTGTTCTGATAAAGACATTGACAAGGGTAAAGAAACCAGTTACTTACCACTACTTAACACGGGATTTCTCTATCTCTGGAGCTGTGAAATACTTAAGAAGTTCCCCGATCATTTGAACTAACAAGGTGCCGATTCATAAACAGATCATCAAAGATAGCGACCTTCCTGAGAAGAAAGGTTACTAGTGTCTAGTCACTGCTGTGCAGCTCGGTCTCTGTGGTGTTTATTCTGCACCCATGATTCTGAACATCTGGCACATAGTGGGTTCCAAATATCAATGAATGGGGTTGGCTGGATAAATGGAGCCACTGATGTTTGCCCAGGTGAATAGTCTCTCTCATTTCTCTACACTGCAGAGATGTATGTCTGTGGCTAAGTGACTGTGACACGCTCTGTCACTGTCTCAGTCCTACTTTAGTCACATGCTCTATCTTCTTGTCTCCTAGGTGTCCATTCACATGGTCTAGTCTAGGTGGGCTGATATTAAACTCCATTAAGACATTATGTGAATAAAAAAGTTCCTATGTTCTTTTAGCTCTTGTGTGTGTGTGTGTGTGTGTGTGTGTGTGTGTGTGTGTGTGTGTGTGTGTGTGTATGCACCTGTGCACACACCTGCCATGGCACACATATGGAGGTCAGAGGATAGTTTTGAGAAGCCATTTTTCTCCTTTATCTGGGTCCCTGGGCTCAGACTCAAACTACTAAGCTTGATGACAAGTGTCTATAACTACTTACCTACCTTGCCAGCCCTATTTTTGGCACTATAGTTAGAAACAGTAACATGGAAGTTGGAATTGTGAAGTTATACGTGGGAGAAGTGTCCAGGACAGGACTTTTTACATTTTGAGATGTAAAACAAAGCCAAGGATAAGATTTATTTTTTTAAAATAAGTTTAGTCAAAATATGCAAATCCCAGATTTCCCGCTCCCTAGAAGTTGACTGATATCTTACAGATCCCTCCACTGTTACCTTTGTTACCTTAACAACTAAGTTTCAAATTAAGCTTAAAGGGGAATGAGAAGTAACCCTGGGCAGAGTTTGTCCCAAACTCATCAAGCACATTCCTTATTGTCCTTTCATTAATGCGGCCACAAGATGCAGCAGAGACCTAGAGGGAGAAGCAAAAGGCTGGGACTTATTCCTCCCCGCTGTCATGCTTACTAACTCCTGTCCTCCCCAGTCTGCTAAGCAGCAGTGCAGGCACCTGGCACCTCAGAGGGTCTTAGAAATGCAGACTCATAGGCTCCCACGCTCAGACTTCTAGAGTCACTCATGGTAGGCCTCTTTTGGTGGCTGAAAAGGGAAAGGAAGTGAGTGACCAGCAGGCACCATGATGCTGAGATTCCAATTCAGTTATGACCCCTCCCCTTTTCAGTCACTCAATCAGTCCTTCAGCAAATATTTTCTTATAATCTCTTATTTGCCAGGCACTGTTCCCAATAGAGCTGGAAGTCTAGCAGACCATGTATCTGCCCTCAGAAAGCTCTGCACACGTAACAGGCACTTCAGATAGGAACTTTATTAGCAGTGCCGTATGCAGAGGCAGAGAGCTGAGTGGTATGAAGGTCTCTGGAGGATGGATGGAACAAAGCTCTGGGCAAAAGCCACAGAGGGTACCAACGCTGTAAGTCACCTCCACTTTTAAGAAAGCACAAGAAGCGTGTGGTCAGCCACAGTGGAAGGATAATAGCAGAGAGAGTTGTGGAGAGTCCACCTCAAGGGCCTTCAAGGGTCAAAGTAACTCACATCCTTTCCTTTTCTTACACAGAAGCCTGTGTTGGATCTCAGACAATGCCTAGAGTTCTCGATTGCTGCCTTCCCTGAAGATCCACAGTGCTTTTGATAGAGTTCCCCTACCCAAGGACACTGCTCCACCCTGCTCCAATGTCTGGAAGACTGAGTAAGTAAACAGGAAGTCCAGCACTCTCAACTATGTGTACCCAAAGCAAAATAGCCTCTGCTGTGACAGGTGAGCTATTTTATCGCTGCCATGCTCAGCGTAGGATGGCAGCCTAGGTAGGAAGAGAGACCACTCAGTATTGATGATCTGACTTCTCCGTATAAATTTCCACTCTCCTCAATCTTTCGTTTTTCTGCTGGGAAGAAACCCTAACTCTTCCTCCCAGAAAGCCTTTATTTCCTCTTTGTTCTCACAGCCTTTTGTCCTTACCTCCAATAGAATATAAATTGGGAGCTGCACAACCTTCAAAGGCTATTTGATGTCTGGTCATATGCCCATGGTGGTGTGCTTCCAATCCTTTTCTAGAAGCGGCTTCTCCTTTGATTGACTCTGGGCAGCCCCTGCTCTCTGGTGTAAATCTTGAATGGAGATGGTCTTCAGGAAGCAGATTCTGATTCTTCAGGATCCAGAATGCTCTCTCTGCCAGATGTTTGCAAGCTTTCCCAGGAAGGAGGCTTGGATTTTTCTATGAATCTATGATCACTTGTAAGAATCTTTGCTTGACCACCAATTGTATCAGCAGTTCAGTTTCTGCCATGAATGAAAAGATGGCTCATGAAGCAGTGCTCTGGAATTTAGGCATTATCTCTTGTTTCATTGCTGTAGTATTGGAAGGGGGCTGCTCCTGGCATCCCCTGACCACTGGCCCACCACTAGTCCGCTGTGACTCATATAGCTGCTCTCTTTCTCACAGTCACCCTCGTGATTGTACCACAGTCTACCAGGACAGAGGTGGGAGGGCCTGCACCCTAACAGCCATGCCAATTCCATGACAGACAAATGCTTGCCCAGAACAGTAGCCACTGGCTGGGCTCCACTCAAGGTCAATGGTTCTATCTGCATAGCTCACAGCCCTAGGGGTGAAATATTTCCCATATCACCTATTTCTCACCCTACTCCACCAGAGGCAAGCATGACATCTGTATGCTCTTGTGTATTGTTGTGTAGTGATCCTGTTTTCAAGTACTTGATAGACATTATTTTTTCTGACAGCTCAGCATTCCCCTGAGGAAACTGGCATGGCTTTCATCTCCATGGGGCACTGGAGAGCACTAATGAGTCATCTCTGTGATTCTCCTGATTGCACTAGATCAGAAAAGCTTGCTCTCTGACCCTGAGGCAAGTGTCTGACCTTTGGTCTAGTGCCATTTCTCCTTAACAGTGAAACTTCACCAGACTTATGCATTTTGAGTGTTATATTGTGGCTTTGAAATCTGGCCACTTCTGGGGTCCACTGCCATCCAGTGAGTACTGGCAGTGAACCTTGGACTCTCATCTTCCAAAGCATACTGTTGGGCTCTTCGTCCTGAGCACTAAATGCTTAAGACAAAACAAACCAAGAACAGAGGGGCAGCCACATTCTACATTGGCAAAGGCCACTATTATTTCATGAAATTCGAGACATGTTCCATCATAAAGAATAGCAAGAAAGTCATTTAAAATAACAGCTGGTTTTCCATGAAGAAGAAGCATCAAAGCATCTTATATCATCATGTTACATTTGAAAAACAAAGCTAGAGTGTTACTCCATTATTATGACGTTGTATGCAATTACTTAACTTATAAAAGCCTGACGTGCAAGTATGCATATATACACATGTTCAATTGCACATGTGTTCAACAATGTAAGAAAGGCAGTTATACCAGTTAATCTCCCTTTTTATCAATAACATTGTCAAACCTCCAGTTTCACACCATTTAGCGAAAATGGAAATAACACTTGCTGGGGCTTTTTCACACAGCTTGGAATATTCTGAGCAAACTGAAGAAGTTGAGAATTAATTGTTTCCATGCCACCAGCGGATTTCCCACCCTCTTTCTGGAGCTCCAGGGAGACTGTGGGTAGCTGGCAGACTGTGTGTCTGGCTGAAGGGAAGGAGTGCTCTAGGCAGGGAACTGTGGCACTGAAAGTCACTGTTGGGACCAGGGCTGATCTCCCAAACCTGACCCAGTCCACCAGCTGGAGGCATCTTTAAAGGAATTCCAGACATTGATATGAAGACCCAGTTTTAGAATCATAGACATAGGCTAGGGGTGCGGTTCAGATGAGAGCAGCTGCCTAAGGATCAATCCCTGAAATATATATATTACACACACACACACACACACACACACACACACACACACACGCACGCACGCACGCACGCACACACACACACACACACACATACATACACACACACACCCTATAAAGCAGGAGAAAATTATTCAGTGGATAAGAATGTTTGCAGCTTAAGGCTGACAACCACACTTTGAACCCTTGAACCCATGTAAAGGTGGGCTGTTATCCCATGACCTCCACACTTGGGCTGTAGCACATGGATCTATACACACACACAAATAAATAAGTTCAATTTTAAAAATAAAATAAAGCATTTTCTAAATTAAGAACCACAGACTATGTTCTGCCATTAGGTCAGAATAACCAAGGGGAAACACTACTCTGCTGCACAGATAAAGGTCCAAACTAGCTACTGTCTGGAGATTTATTGTCCTTTCTGGATGTGTGCCTTGGGGAAATTTTGATGGTTCAGTCCTAGGATCCAACATAGGGAGAACACTGTGAAACACATCTCTCTGTTTTTCAACATATTTAAACATCTTCCATTTGAAAAACATCCAAGAAGAGGGAACTTGGGCAGAACAGTGTTGGGAAACTGCTGCCTGAGAAGGGAGACTCTGGAGGAACAGTTTATGAATTAGGGAAGACAAAGAGGGGACAAGAATAGATCCATTCTTGAGAAATCTTCTTGAGAAGCTCTAAGGGTATTGAGGAACTTGTGGGATATTTTAGGCTGTGATTTCTTGTAGGTATTTCTAAATCCACACAATTGTCTACATTATTCATGACAGATAGATACTGCTCTAAGTGTGAAGAGGAAGGAAGACTTGTGGCCCTGCTTCCACATAGAATCTGTATTTTAATAGTAACAACACCTCTGGTAACCGATACAGTGCTTTGATTCTTTCAGAAAGGTTACCCTTGAAATACAGCGTGTAGAAGATTTAAAGAGCATCCTTCATTTTTATAAGAAAATGTGATCAGAGCCAGCACTCAGTCATCTGCATATCTCCCATAGTTTTCTTTATTTGGCTACAGCTACTTTAGTCAAAACCTTATTTTTACTTCAGTGTATTCAATTTCATTTTCATATTTTCATATCCATGTTTTACTTTTGTCCCACATCAATATGACAAAAATATTTATCAGATGTTATAATTCATCGGTTAGATTGGAGATGCTGTGACTTACCACAGACTGAAGAGGATGGTCTCTACTAACTATAGGTGTTGATGATATCTGAACCCATTTCTAAGACTATATCTCTAATTCCCTGACTAACCTGCATTCTTCTCTTGGAAGGTAGAGAATGCCTGTGCCTCCTGGGACTCGCATCAAATTATAAGCTGGCTCAATAAAATGCTTTATCATTATTGTACAACCTGTTTATTAATCTGTTCTTTATTTGATTATCAATCCATTATTTGTAAGATGCACTAAGATAGGGGATAGAGTAGACCTCGGGCAGCCTGCATACCTTCGCAGTGTGGTCCACAACCTAGGATTCAATGTCACATTTAAGAAACTCAGAAGAGTTTCTTAGATAAGGTGTGTGTTATGTTCGAGGTCCAGCAATTGCACCTTGATACTTCTCAGAAAGCTACTTGAGTTGTTGGCCAAAGAGGTCCCATGAAAACACCAAACAAGCCAGGCTATTGCCTAGGTTACTGGCTGCCCTATAGAAACTGATGGTAAGGCTCTATTGCTGAAGACAACACCTACATGACTCACTGAACAAAGAAAGCCTTCACTTCTACTGACTAGTGTTCATGGTACTGGAAGATTCTCTATACACAACCAGAGAAGGAAGGTAATCACCAACCTAGATACCAACTCTTCAATTTAAAATGGTGGCCTGTCTGCAAGATACATTGGTGTAATAGTGGCACAGAAGTTGGGAGAGTAACTAACCACTATTGGATAGGAATTAAGGTCCAGTCAATGAGATGGAACCCATGCCTGACCCTGCCCTGGTGGCCAAGATCCTGAGCCTAGATAAGCAAGAGACCTAGGGGAAAAGAAGATACTATTGTTCTAAAGAAATGTAGTCATAAAATAACTCCCAATGACCGTTGGCTGGACAATGTGCAGACATTGAAAGACACTCGAATACTCAGCCCTACATAGGGTGTTCCATTAAATCCCTCCCTTCAAGGCCCAGGGAACACTACAGAAGAGGAGGCAGAAAGACTTAAGACCCAGCAGGGATACAGGATGCCAAGTAAGCAGTGTTTCTAGATACAGCAAGTTCGATGTTGTATCAGTATGCACAGAGCCTGCACAGGTCTAATCCAGTCAGGGTCCTAGCACCGAGAAAGGAAGTCAACACCTCCACCATCTCTAACCCCCTTCAATTGATAACAACCCACAAAGGAAAAATTAGTATTTCCAACTGAGTTTCACTAGGTATACAAACAATATTTAAATTTAGGTCACATGGATAGTAGTAGAAGGCCAACAAAAAATTAACTTAATGGTATTTTTGAAGGGCTTTTTTTTTTTTTTTTTTTTAATTTTCTCACAGTGTTTTGTCTGGGCATTCCTTTTTTCTTACAGGTCTTTTGTTTATATATTATGTTTTTAAATTTTGTTTTTATGGGTTTTCTATGTGTGCAAATGTATGTGTCTCAGCATCTATATGTTTTTTGTGCTTTTATGCCTTTTTTCCTGTTTGTTTTTTCTATTTGAGTTTGTTTTTATTTTATATTTATTATTATTATTTATAGATGCACATTTGTATTCTAATGAGAGAGAAAAAGAAAGGGTGTGAATTTGGTAGATGGGGAATTGGGAAGAATCTGGGATGAATTGGGGGAGGAGCAACTGTAATCAGAATATATTGTATGGAAAAACTCCATTTTCACCTAAGAAAAAGAATACAATTTATAGCAAGTAGTAATGAGAAAATCTGAAAACTTTGATTTTTTTTTTTTTAATTTGACATCTGCGCATACCATGATTACTTGACTAGACAGCAGAGCTCTATTTGGATTATGTGAAAGTAATCCCTGAGAGTAGCCTCACAGAGCAGAGCTGACATTTGCCAAAGCCAGGTTTTGAATCCCAGATGCTGTGAGCATGGACTAACAAGGGGTGAGGATGGACTTTTAAATAGTAAGGAAGCCGAGCTCACCACCTGGCATCCTCAGGCCGGCACATACAGCTGCTGAAAGGTCTCTTGTACCTCCAAAATTTCCCCCGTACCCCAAAGGGTGTGCTATAGAGTTGTGTGTGAATGAAGATGTTCCAAAAAGAGTTAGAAACATTTTACTAGAAATTCTTTTCAAGACAGGGAAAACAATCAAAGATATTACTTCCCCAAATCTTAAGCAATTACTTGGACTTTACTCTGGTTTTAGCAATGGATTTGGAGAAACAACAAAAATTACCTATAATAAATTTGATATTCTTATAACAAAAATGGTACTGCCAGGGTACCAGCTGGGAACAAGGTTTGAACACAATCTAGGAAGTAGGTGATAGAGAAATGCTCCTTTTCAAATTTAGTGCTTCACACAGTGCCGTCAGTAAACTGACATGTCTGCTTTCCATAACTTACAATTAATTATCTTAAAATTAATAGAAATAGTGCTCATATCTCAGCTATTTTAAAGCAGTTAAGAACTGATATAGCCTCTGGGATTAAATTAAGGAAAATTTAGGCCAGCCTGTGACAAACAGCTTGCTATCCCACTACAGAAAATGGCAGTACTGCCTGCGGCCCGTGGGGAGCTACATTTTATATCATTAAAAGAGTGATCCCCATCCCTACTCTTCTTCTTTGACCTTTACCTCTGACTCTTTACCTTTTGAAAAAGCTATTTTTGATCTAAGAAGACAACATAATGTGCAAAGTAATTTCTCTGGAAACGTGGGAGCCTGAGTTCGGATCTCCAACATCCACATAAAAGCTGGCCATAGAAACACATGTGTAAGCTACAGGGTCTGTCTAAAAAATAAGGTGGAGAACACTTGAGGGAGACACCCAGTGCTAATCTCTGGCCACCACGGGTGTGCATCTAAATGCATGCCACACGAATAAATATTCTCTTCAGAATTATTTTATCCACAAATATTTTACTCAGTTTTAATTTTTGTTGTTCTTTTCTTTGTTTATGATACTGTGTAGTCCAGACTGGTTTCAAATTTAATTATTCAAAATTAATGAGGAGGCTTAGCCTGGTATATCACTGTTCCTTGTTTTTAATGATAATCTTGAAGGAGAATTCTTAACATTGCCTTACAATATGTTTGTCTAGGCACACATATATATGTATAAGTAAATACACAGTCAATAGTTATTCATAATATAATATGCATTTTATGCAATATATTTTTTATGTATATGTGTATTTGATATTTATAGATGATTCTTCCTGTGAGGTTAAACTCAGATAACGAATGGCTGGCTTGCTTCATCTGAACAAACAGGTATTGGGTTAGATCAGTGGTGGACAACAGTGTGCCTCATCTCTTTGAAGCTGGAATCAGGAGGAAGTAGGACACAGAGATCACTATTTATGAAGGAATTTAAAATGAGCTTGGCGATGAGTCCTTGATAACTTCTCTGGGTTTTAAGTTCTTCAGACTAAATAGATGGCACATTAAAATATGTAGCACTTTTATTGTCAGCCTTTCTGGCAGCTCACTGCTGAAGAAAGAGGTCAATGCCAGGTTTCAGATGTAAAATGGTGAACGTTAGGACTGATCTGAGAGTTCAGAGTGAGGTCTCATGTAAGATCATTGAATATACTTGAGTATATTTCACCTGTGAGCGTCAACATCTTAATCTGAGTAATGAGTCTAGACTTGCCCACTCCATCTGTAAAAAGTTAATTTTGCAGGACATGTAAGGAAATGAGCTATGTCCATCTCTCCCAGTGCTGAACACAGCATTATACAAATGGCATATATGTGGGAGTACACAGTGACTCAAATAACTAGATGCCAAGATGCTCACGAGAAGCTCTTTGCATGTAACAATAAAACCACTGATAGTTCCTGAGCTCTCACTGTGTGCTGCTATCACACAGAGCATGCCATGAGCACTGCTGCCTCTCCCTGTCCCAGCCTG
>CM052708.1:96681150-96700866 GCA_028551405.1 Uromys caudimaculatus
CACAGTTAACAGAAACTTCTATACTAGCTGCTATATGGGGCCACAAATGGATGGAATAGTATGGGATACTTGAGAGTCAAGATAGGAGATTGTTCTGAGCAGAGGCCACGCCAGAGATGGAAGGAAGTACAAGGAAAGCATCATGAAGTAAAGCTATCGTGAACATAGAAGTGGTCTCACGTCCAAGCTTGTGGCATCACAGATAGTTGAGTTACCTAACTTTAAATAAGGAGTCAATTGAATTAAAGTGGCATCTTCAGAAAATGGATCTGAGGGTAATAGGAGGGGTGAGGCCAGAGGTGGGGCCACGAGGGAGCAGCTTTGAATGCCGGCATGAATGATGAAGAGCCCAACTGAGGAAGCTCGTTTTCCCATGTGACAGAAAAGTGTGTACATCAAGGTCTCCTGTCACAAAACTGGAACCCCGGAGCATGCATCTATTTTTATTTTGAGAAATATAACAAGAAGTGTCCGGTAAAAATAGGCACTCAGTTGGCATCTTGGAGTGTTCTCTTCAGTTGTTTCATGTAGCTTTGCTTGTTAAAAGGTTCCAAGGTAAAGCCTCCCCAGGAAACAGCACACAGAAGAAATCAGAAGGCGCAAAGCATCTGTGAGCATCAGAACGCAAATGTTGGTTTCTTCATGAGGGCAATAGAAGCTTCTCAAACCTACACAGAAGGTAAAGGATTGCTCAGGCCATTCTAAGATTCTGGGAGATAATTTTTCCACCTGCAACAGCCCAGCATTTCGTCAGATGATACAGAACAAAAGCAGTGCCCGGGACAACCTGAACCTCAGCTTCTACTTTTGATTATTTTTCATGCTTATATAAGTGCTCCCATCAGAAACATTCCTGAAAACTGTGTGTTAATCCCTCCTCTGGGAAAAGGATATTTTCTGCCTGTCCTCTATCTTTGAGACCAATAGTGTTCTTCTCAAGAAACATACTGCTTCCCCACAAAGCATCTCTATTCTTATCCATAAGATGCTTTAATGGAGGAACGCGTGCTCGTGGAATCTGAGACAGCCAGGTTATTCATTTTCTCTGTCCCGGGTTGCTCTATCCAAAGGCATAGTTCACAGGACAAACTTGGTGCTGCACATTTAAGATGGACAAATTAAAACCGAAAAATGCTTCAGTAATAATATTATGACTAAGAGTATTTGGGCTCTACACACTTTCACAGTGGATGAGAGCCCTCCCGGGAGGGTGCTTCCTAGGGAAGTCACAAAGATATCCCATATCCTGTCCATGTCGGCAGGATGCTGGTTCTCTCAAGAAGGAAGAGCAGGAAAGCAGCTAGAAGCAGAGTCTTAGTTGCAGGAAATGGGGAGAACACAGTTTTAGA
Source organism: Uromys caudimaculatus (assembly GCA_028551405.1). Classification (NCBI taxonomy): domain Eukaryota; kingdom Metazoa; phylum Chordata; class Mammalia; order Rodentia; family Muridae; genus Uromys; species Uromys caudimaculatus. The sequence goes on from CM052708.1 coordinate 96,682,500, forward strand.
GCTCAAAGTAATTTCCCCAGATTCAAAGCCTGGTCCCATTTTCTTAAGCTGGGTATGTTCATTTCCTCTGAAATGAGAGAACCTCTTTTCAACCCTTATGAAAATGGGGCAGAGGGGATAGGGTGGCAACATCAGCACCTTCAAGGTGTCAGGGAACAAGGGCTTTCTAACACCTGACATCAGCGCTCTCTGCCTAATTCAGTTTCCACCAGGATAGTTTCACACATCTAAAAATCCACCTCTTTCTAAACATCATGAATAATGAATTGAGATTTATGAAACCCCCTATCTCTTCCTCCACAATTTAAATCAAGGCTCTTTCAGAGCCAACACACTCTCCATATTGACTAAAGGATGAAAAGGTTATAAATAGGAAAGGTTGAAACTTTCCACAAAGGTAAGTAGATGATGAAAATTACATAGGCCATCCACAAGCTAGATGTGTTCGCCATCAAGTGCCATTCATTACAGTATCATTGTCTTGCAGAGCTACAATAAACCAAAACCACCAAGATGCCACTGTGCAAACCTCTACACTTCTCAATTCTGTGACATGATGTCATTTTCCGGAAGCCGGTCTCGGTGCACTTAAGCTGCACATTGTGGCTTAACTCTGAACAAAGTCTCTAAATAGCTTTGAACACTGTATCAGTGCTGTTTATTCCATGGGACCAGAACCAGTGTCCCTGAGCTATTGGCTAATTAGCAGGTTCTGAGCTTCTCTTGCTTCAAATTTCCCACATCAGGATCACTTGGAGTATCAGGAACATCACACCTCTACAGTGTGGTATAATGCTATAGGGTTATAGAAGGGATACTTGAGGCTGAGCAAAGGATGAAGGGTCTTCACAGCAATGTGGCAGAGGTTAATAAAGTACAGTTTTCATGGTGTTTATAATTTGCAAAGTGCTCACAGAAACCATGTGCTATTTGATCCCAACAGTGTGTATGTAGGCTGTCCTATTTCTAACAGAGTCGGATTAAGTTCTTCACTGAGCATTTAGTAGATGTGTTTAGTATAGTGGGGTGTGGGTGACACAAGGCCTTTGCTCTGATGGGACTCAGGTTGAGAAAAAAAGACAATGAACACCAAACACAGATTATCAGACAGGCTATGAAGAAAATCCACCAGAGAAAAGTGCTAAAGACTTAAGAACTGTGGGGTGGTGCTGTTGTAGTGACTTCTGGGCTAAAAACCCATGAACTTGAACAGCAAGGGTGGGGGTGGTCCATCAGAGACAGGGGCATCAGAACAAGGAGGAAGCGTGAGTACAGGAGCTGTTCAGCAGAGAGACAGTCTGGGCTCTCTGCACAGACTGCTGCAGGGGAGGGAGGCTGGTGGGAAGGGACAGTTGAGGACAGGAATCACGATGGAGGAGGAGGGTATCAACTCATATGTGTACAAGGGCTGCTGTGGGTCAGGCCTTCAGCCAGGCTCATGGCCTAACAGTCAAGCCTATCCTATGATACTGCAGGCTGCTTCTTCCAAGCCCTGCCATCTGGAGCCCTCACAGTTCACCTAGCTAGAAGCAAGGGACATGGAATGAGAGGGACACTGGGACTCCTACACAGTCTGTCTCCTCCACAAACTCCACACAAGGGGCAAGCATTTTGCCTGGGTTTCAAAGCTTTAATTGTCTTCGCTACACAGAGGTATTGCTTCTGTTCTTTGTCCTTAGTGGCCTCCTGGCTGGAGTCTGATCACCGGCTCTACACTCTGGGGGAAACATGAGCACTGCAAATAGAATATAATTACTGGAACAAACTGGAAAGGTGACTGAAGAAAAGATAAAACATATCTAATGCCTCCAGGAAAGGAGTCCAAATGGATTTGATGAGCATCACAAGGAGAATGAAGTGTCTGTTCTCCCCCACCCTGCTTGGACACAAACTGAAATTGTTTTAGAAACCTGTCACATTGAATTAGCAAAAGCAGCTAGCAATTCCGAGGCATGCCAGGGTGGCAGTGCTGAGGACTGCCATGGCTTCCTGAAGCTTCTTCCAGGGGCTCTGACTCACTCTTCTACCTGCCAATATGAGATGGGATTCCTGGTAGGTCAGGGATCAGAAATTGAGACATGCAGACCTGTGCTGCAAGTGCTAAGGAGCAAGGATAACACATGCATCTGCCAGAGGGAAAAAGAACAAGTGTGTGGTTTTCAGTTGGGTCCAACCTATGATCATGTGACACAGGCCCTGAGTAGATCTAGCAGAACAGGAAGATGTAGATGAGGTGCAGTTTGGCATTAAGGTGAACTCAACTAACAAAGAAGTATGAAAACAGGAGGCTCTCGAAAATGGTGGCTCATGGTTTCCTCAGAAGACAGGCTTAGTCTGATCTTCACTCAGTTTTTTTTTTTTTTCTTTAAAATGTTTAGAAGTGTTTGAAGTCTCCCATCTACTTATTGTTGTGTCCAGCTACCTTCTCTCCCTCAAACTCAAAATGCAGACTATTACAGGTTGAATGTGAATTGCTTTGCCCCAGCTCTGAGAACAAGACTTATGTACAGTGACCATTCTAAAGACTCACGGAAGGAATAGCAAATTCACAAACCCACGCAGACAACAGCAAAGTCTGAGTTATGGTATTGGCATCCTTTGATTAGTGGTAACAAGCAATGCCTTCACCCACTGAAACTGAAACAGTCAAAACTGTCCTCAGCTACAGAGACCAGAGTCCACCTTGGTGGCCAATCACTCGTTTGCAGTGAGATCTTGTCTGGGGAGTAGTTAGCTAAAGCCTTGGCAGGTCTCAGAATGGTAGAGACATATTCTTCTCATGGCTCATTTTATTTTATGCATCTCAACACCTGCTCCTTGCTCTATACTGTTTTTAGACTTTTGGCTTTATGTCTAAGACATTCCAAACTCAAAATGATCTGATAGTTTTCACTTCTTTTTGAAATGTCTTAAGTCTAAGTCTGAAGAAAGATTGCAAGAATGGAAAAAGAATGCTCCAAATTGGATCTTCATATCCTATCACATTCTGTCTTCTAAGTGTGTGTGTGTGTGTGTGTGTGTGTGTGTGTGTGTGTATGTATGTATGTGGATATATGCTTAGACATGTATGTCCATGTATGCATTTTGTGTAGACTATAAATGTGTATATGTTATTATTTGTGTGTGTGTGGATGTGTATGTATGTACGTCTATGACTGTATCTATGCCTATATGCATATGTGTCTGTGGATATACATGTGTGCATTATTTACACATGCACCTGTAGATGGGCACAATATCTGTGAGAATTAATGTGAGTATGTATACTTGCCTGCACTATTGAAATTTTAGTTGGGTACATGAATGTACTTTGTACTTCCATCATGAAGCACTGAAGCTGAGAATATAATCTACAATGATATTATTACATTAGGGAAGGCTAATGTTTATAACTCTCCTGTTTTCCAGTAAGCAATTCGATTCTTGAATCTCTTTAAGACTCCTAAAGTGCTCCTCATGGCCCTTTATCTTCATGTGGACACCATGAAGGACCACATGCTGATTCTGTGCCTAATGTCTCTTCAGTTTCCTTTCATTTGAATTGGTCCAGCCCGGTGTTTTCATGCACTTTGTGACACTGACATCTGTGTAAAAGGCAGGGCCCACTGTTTTACATAATTTCTTTTCATTTTAATTTGCCTGCTTGTTTCCTCTAATTATATCCAGGTTAAAGTCTAACATTCTAAGTACCCAAAACAATCAATCAGAAGTAAGTGTGAAGTAAGTCAGGTTCCCAAAAGGACATTTAAGAATAAGTTATCAAACCAATGAAGATTACACAGGCTTGACAGGTGGCAGATGTCACCCAGTAAAGTGGTCTCTTCTGAACTCAGCAGAACAAAAGCCTCATCAACATGGTGAAGTCAGTGCTTCCCACATGTCAGTTACTCTATGCAAGTACTCCACACAAGCACTTTACTGTGTCACATTCCACTTGCACTATTGCTGATGAACTCTTTCCAAAATTCTCTTAAATTATTAGCCAAGAAAATAAATGATTTTGCAATGCTGGTTGGATCTTTCTTATGACTATGAAAGTACTTATAAATATGCGCAAAAGTTTCACCCATGTGAAATCCCTTCAAACAGCACAGAGGTATACAAGGGGACACTGAATGGAATCTGGTTACGTTTCTTAGGTGATGTGTATGTGCTGGTGTGAATCTTAGCTGGCAAAATGGCCGTTCATGACGTATGGACACTAGAGCTGGTAAGATGACCCCGTGAGTGAAAGGTCCCTGCTGGCAGGCCCAAGGATTTGAGGTTATCCCCAGAACCCACATGGTGGAAGGAAATCACCGATTCTTACAGGTTTCCCTCTGTGTTCCACATGCCACCATGCTACATACATGTGTCTCCCCTTGTTCTCCCCCACCAAAATACATGTAACATTAAAATAAGATGTGTGAATGAAAAAGGTGCTAGGTTTTCAGGCCTAAGGGGACTTCATCTCAACAACAAGACCACAACTTTTAAGACATAGCTGCTGCCTATACTCCCCTGATATGATGGCATTCTCATTCATTTCCTAATCAAGCTAAGATGGAAAAGTCTCAAGGAAATGCTTCTAAGGCAAACTCTGACATAAATATTATCCCTGTGTCTGCCAGAGATCACTCTTCAGACCTGTCACAGACATCCTGACATTTTATACACTCTATACCATGGGTGTGTTGACAAAGATCACACAGTTACTGTGTGACTTGACCTCTCCCCCAAACCGCTTGCTGTGACTCTAACATGTGGGAGTTATGAAGTGCTCACTGTCTTCAGACTAGACAGTCTTCCCTTCCTACCTCAGTGCAACCTTATAGGCAGGACATATGCTTGGCTTGGGGATGGTGCCAGAATGTCCCCATTTCTAGGCCCATAGCTTGCAGACACCCTGCTGCTGACTGGCCAGGACATCTCAGAGACTTTTCCTTGTCCCCTGTTGTGTATACTGTGGGTTGCTAACTTCTATCCATCTCTTTGCCCTTCCCTGTGAGTGTGCCATGATATATGCCTTCATTTTTCTGTGTCTGTTACAAGTATTCAGTAGAGGATCTGAAAGCACATGGGTGTAACAGCATGGTGAACAGATGGCTGCGTGGTTCAGAGCAGGTACTGCTCTTGCAGAGGACCCTAGTTAAGTTCCAGCACCCATGTTGGGTGGATTATAACTGCCTAAAAGTCCAGCTCCAATCTTATGTCTCTGGCTCTGCAGGCACATGCACATTTGTGCACACAGCCATACACAGACACATAACATACATAAATCTTTAAAATCGGTGAATGCAGAAGCATATGTGTGTCCAGCATCCTTTGTTACACCAGGCAGCAGTAAAATGTACACAGCCATGCCAAGCTCCTCAACACAGTATTTTTTGAAAAAATATAATTATTATCACATGAATTTAATAATAATTTATATTTGTTATTTTGACAAATTACTAAATATTTCTTAATATTATTATTATGGTTACCATAGTTAACCACATAGACCAAGACACTTTGGGGACCTCAACTCTGGAAAAATTGAATTTCTGAGTTTCTGATATAAAAAGCTGAGGGAACCCCTACTTAAACAAGTATAATTTTTAAAGAAAACACTTATTTAATCAAGTTATTCCTCTATTCTAAGCCATTCATATGCTTAAGTCAATGGGCACTGTATTTGTCAAGACCCTAAGAGCCATGTATTACTTGGGAACACTACCTGGCTTACCACCTTATTCCTCTCCCCAAGATTTTTCATGCTCCTTTCTGCCACATCTAGTCCAGGGATCTAGAATATCAGGGCTCCGCATTGTATTGAAACAGCTGCATGGATGCGTGGCTCTATATGGTGTTGACCTGAATGCATGGACCAATGACAGTGTGCTCATCTGAGCATGTGATGAGTGGTTCCAGAAAGGTGCCTCTGCATTGGCCAAGGCATGTGGAATGGTGACTCTGTCCTGGTGACTCTAGTGCATGGACCATGGGTTCCAGGTAAGATAAGTCGGCCTGAGTCTTGAAAGTGTTTTCACTAGAAAGGTACTCTCAGTGGACACATAGTGCCACTCCTTCATAGCTGTTTGTTCAGTGAACACAGAAGTGGTCCTCTGGCTCTCCCAGATCTTCCTAGGTCTGCAGCAACTCCAAGGCCAAGATCTCAGGTTTCTTCTTGCCATCTGGGCTGCTAAAAACGAGTATTTAGTTCTCATTCTTAAGTTCCCAACAGCCTTGGCTTCTCACTCTGAATCCTCTGACTTATTCTCTGACCCCAGCTACTTTAGAATAATTTTAAGCCTATCACCCATTTCAGGCTACATTGTCCATGGGCCTCGTGCTGTTCGTTCACGGTCCCTGATCTTGTCCTTGATCCCCAAGCTACCCTCTGGTAGGTCTTTGCACTCTGTATAGCTCCTACATTGTGAAGTATCTGACTCAGCAATTATTACCTTATTCTCTATCATTCACAAGGCTCTGCTTCCCTGCTCAGACCTTAATTTGTCTCAAGTCTCCAATGTTCTTTCTCAGATCTATGTTTGGCAGAACACCAAATGCATCTTTTCTGAACCAACCCAGAGCCCTTTCAGCCATTTGTGCTTTTTACCCAACTTCCAACCCAACGGGATATGACTCACATCTTCTTCATATTCCCAAGACACACAGCATGTTGAGGTGGCTCTCCATCCACAATGATCTTATAGACTCAGTTCTCTACAGGCTTTCTCTGTTTTGTGTGCATGAAAACATCTCATAAGCCATATGTTGGTACCCCAGTACCCTAGTTAGCTGACCTGAACAGAGAGGAAGTATAGTAAACACCATACTGTTGGGAAGCACATTCCAGGAATGGAAAGAGAAGATGAAAACAAAACTAGGGCTGGTGAATCCACACCAGATATGGAGGTACACTTATGTAATTCCAGCTCTGTCATCTTTCAGAAAGTTGAGGCAGGAGGAGTTTTAATGGAGACTAGCCTATGTGAAATGATGGAGCCCTTCTCCAGAACAATGTCAATACAACAAAATCCATCTTTCCAAATTGATAATCTACATAAAGTGATCAATTTGAGGTGGTTAGGTATAAGAATTACTGATGTTCCCTCATAGAGATGGCGGAGGGGGAAGGGATAGGTGGTCTCCAAAGAGGAGACCTAGAAAGGGGGAAACATTGGAAATGTAAATAAAGTATCAAAAACAAAAAAGAATTACTGAGGGAGTTTGCTCAAAAGAAGGCATTTGCAGCATTCACACCTAGTTGGATTGGGACAAATCATGAACAAGGTCTTTAGAACACGTCCTAAGAGACACTGGCATAAGAACTGCAAGGGGGCAGTGCTTAAAGATAGAATTCTTAAATGAAGATCTTCTAGATTGCGTTAAGGGGGAGTTTGAGCTGGAGAGGGAACATACAAACTTGGGTTTTTATTTCTGGCACACATCTTCAGAATCAAAGGTGCCTGGAGTATGAGTTCTTCAGGGCAACTCATGAAGGAAAATTATTCTTTTTCTTCATAACAGGAGAAGCAGCATGCATTTTCTTCCTTGATCTATCTCTACCTAAATTCATTCTTGATCTTTCTGCCCATGAAGCAGAGAGCACTGGGTACTCAGGATACAAATAATGAGTAGTCATGAGGAAAGGCCCTGTAGGGGCCATGTAAAAGAGAGATGATGGGAGGGTTAGGGAAAATACTTGGCTTAAAAGAAGATTAAAAAAGAGATTCAGAGAATAGATAAGACCCAGGAAAACTGTGCCCTGATTCGGAAACACTAGCACTCACACTGTGCCTATGGACCTTCCCCAATAGTTCCCACATATAGCTTAGAATTCTGCTGTCTGTTTGCCATGATAGACTACTGAGCACTTAGAACGTGGCTAGTGTGAATGAAGAAAAAATGCTTAATTTTATGTAACTGTGATTAAATTAAATTAAAAATATTTTTCACTATTGCAATATGCTTAAATATGTAGAGGACAATCTGACTATATATCATACATATAACCCATACATTTTATGAAATATTAAAAAAGCCAAATATTTCTGATGAAAATTTAGACCATTCAGTATTATGTAAAGTCAAAATGTAGACTAGTTCTTAGAGACTTAATGTGAATAAAACTTAATAAAGTTTGGTTATTTGTTGAAATATTTTAATGTACTGAGATAAATATATTATTGAAATTAATTATATATTTTTCTTACAGGCTTAGTGTGGTATACTGCTCAGTTTTTGTCAACTTTACACAAAAGAGAGACATTTGAGACAAAGGGACTCTCAATTCAGAAGATGTTCCTCAATGCCTTTATGTAAATTTGTTGAGTGTTTTCTTAAATAATGATTGATGTAGAAGGATCCAGCACATTGCGAGCAGGGCCAACTCTGAGCAAGTGGCCCTGAGTTATATACTAAAGCAGGCTGAGCAAGCCATGAGGTGTAAGTAAACAGCACTCCTCCCTAACCCTCCTCAGTTGCTGTTTCTAGGCTTCAGCCTTGAGTTTCTTCCTGACTTCTCTTCTTGACAGACTGTCATCAGGACATAAAAGCTGAAATAAACCCTTACTTTTCCAAGTGGCCAATGGGTTAAAGGGTTTATCAGAGCAAAAGAAAACCGACCTAAGAAAATTTTAAATTATGCAAAGGGACTGATGACAATGAATTCCTTTTAAATAGTTCAGCACTACCCAAGAGCACACGGAGTGTGAACACTGAAGGTTGGGCATGATAGCACATATTTTTAAACTTAGCTCTTAGGAGGCTGAGATAGGATGATTATGAGTTCAAGGCCAGCTTGAGCTACACAGAGAGACCTTGTCTTATAAAACAAAAACATACAAATATATGAATATTCAATGTTATTCTTAAGTATTTTGAAGAAATAGTAGACCATTATGCTAGAGGCAACGAGCAGCCTCTCTACTGTAGTTACTCTGGGGTTCTATCAGCTGACACCAAAGATACCATCTTCTGCGAAAGAAATCCTAGATGAACTTTGCTCATCTGGCCCTACCTATTATAGAGAAGCCTGAATCAGCATATGAGTCATTTGGAAAAGAATCTGAGGGCTTCATTTCCCACTCTAGTACCCTAGTCACTTCCATTTTCAACATCCTTATCACAAATAGTATTGGCATTCTCCAAATACCACCTTTACTCCAAAGAAGCTGAAGATTAGCTATCGATGGGTAGGTGCTTCTCAGCACAATAATGGCCTCCCATGTGCAAAGCCATGAGTTTCACTTTCCAATACTAGAAAAAAGTAGCAGAAAACAGTGCTAAGGATATTAAAACATTTCACCTTTGTTGTTAAAGATAACCTAACATTGTTTTGAATAAATAAAAAGGTAATTTTCCCCAACAGGACTGATTATGAGCTAACCACACACACACACACACACACACACACACACACACACACACACACACACACATATACCATATATATATCATAGATGCTACTATAGAATCTGTGTACAGGGCTAGTTGGCAATCATCTCAGATATTTGCTGATTTTTCTCCCATCGACCTCTAACTGGAATTTTCTTCCATGCCAAAGGCATGCCACAGATTACATCGCCACTACAAGTCCCAATTTCTCTTCGCATACGACAATATAGCTCCTGAAGTCTTAAATAGTATAGCTTTAACACCATTTGGTTGATCCCTCCTGATCCCTGAACCCCGACTACCTAGAGAAGCAAAATGGAAGCCATTTAGACACAAGGAGCAGGTGTCTGTGACCCTGGAGGTCTCTCCTATGTATATCTGATCTACATTCACAGACCAGAAGGATGCAGTCACTAAAACAAAATTAGAAAACTCAAATAAGAATCTTTAAATCTTCATTAATTGTCTTTTGAATTATGATATGTACATAGACAAATAGTCAAGCCCAGGCTAATCAAACTCATATACCTAATGGCTAAGGAAACTACTGAGGTGTGGTACTTAAGATAATTGCTTAATTATTGATAACACATTGGGCAATAGCATAGTCTTCTATAATGCTCAGGATGCATTGCTGTGGGTTTGCGTTCCACCTTACTGCTGGGGTGCTGGTTGGACAAATGTGGAATGCTTGACTGTGTTTACCCTGCACCACCACTGTCGGGTGCTGGGCTTTAGGGAAATAGTGGGACACTTCTCAGGGGGGTAGAAAACACAGCCTAAGATGTGGGAGGCCAAACCTGGGGTCCCTTGACTTCCAGGAATCCAGTCACTGCTGGAAAACCACACAGAGGAATGAGGAACAGAGGGCTGGGGTCCATGGGCCTGGGATGAAGAGCTCAGGACCAGGGTCTCCCAAACTCCTGGACATCCAGGCACTCCTGAGTCACAGAGAGTTGGGAACAACATAGTTAGGGGCCCTCAGGCTGAGGAAGATGATGAGCCTGGGGCCAGGGAAATGGGAACTCCAGCTTAGCTCACTGGTGATTGTTCTTAGCTTGGCAGAGGTTATCTGGGGGTTCAAAGGGGTCTTCTGCAGGAGGCTTAGATGGTGCTGCTCATTAGTCAAAGCCTTCTCCATGCTTCCTCCTATGGCAGTTCATGATGAAAGAGACAGTCTTTGGTTCCAAAGTGTTAATTGGTTGTTCATAGAAGACATTGGGTGCATACCACCTTCTCAGGACAGGGAGAAATGTCCAGGAAGGAGAGCTTATTGGCTAAACCCTCAGGGCCTGTAGATACCTCATTAGCAGGAGAACTCTGTACTGGGGTATGTGACCTTAGGTCACTTTTCCTATGTAGGAAATGTAGCACATGTTCCAATCCAGGAATCTGGTAGGGAGCAGAGAGCCACCTACTGTCTCAAGTGGGTATCTGGGTGCTGGAAACTATGGACCCTCTCAGTCTTACCAAGTTTCCTGTCACGGTCTCCTATTCCACACTTTGTATCAGTAGTACTTGGGAGGCTGAGGGAGGACTCTGAGTTAGAGATCAGTCTGGGTTATATAGGTGCTCTGTGTAACACATACACACACACACACACACACACACACACACACACACACACACACACACACACACACACACACACAGAGGTTCAAGCAGACTGCCAAAGGGGAAGAACTATGGCTGAGATCCCTATTCTAGATAACCTGTGACTGGAAGCATCTGCAGTCTCTATAGTCCACTCCTCCACCTGACCCTAGTCATAGTCATACTGAAGCTTTTACCTCTGCTTAAACTGGTGGAATGAAGTTGATCATGACTATCTGTACAGAGGAAAAAGAAGGAAGGAACTGGACGTTTAAAAGAAAGTCTCATTAGAAAACGTTCTGGAGCTGATGTGGCCTGGGCGGTTTCAGAGGGTGGGAAGCTAATACCAATTTCCTAGTAGCTCAATAAATCAGGAAGGTTTTCCTAGCAAACGAGTGCATCTTCTACCTTCGGCAAGAGAAATGAATTCATCTTCCCTGTTATAACTAAAATGACTTCCCTCAGCTACTAAAATCAGCTCTGTAGTGCCCTCCTTCCTGGCAGACAGCAAAGTGAGGCTTGCATGGTAGATACATGTTCAAGAGAGAGAAGCATATGTTGGAGACCTGCATTGTAGAACACTATTGTCCAGTAGATAGAAACAGCCCTGACTAAAACCAGCACTGTTGACTTTAGAATTTTTTTCCTAATTTAACACCAAGACAGAGGGAGAGGGAGAGGAAGAGAGATTCAGCCTACTAATTAATATTGTCTGTATGTTTCTCTATTGCACAACGGGAAGGCTGTTACCCAAGCGTGTCAGGCTCCTCTAGCCACACACCCACAGCTTCTGATCTCAGTTATACCTAAAGTGATTAAAGAGGAAGCAGACCTTGAGGAAACTACATCTCTGCTGTCAAACAGTAAGCCCCACGGAATGAATTCCCTATAGCTTCGGAGTCATTTCTTACATAGGAAGAGATAATTCTACAGCTACCATTTTGTCACACAATCCTACTTGCTGTGGTAGCCTGACCACTGTACCTGGACAGGCGCTGCTGATACCAGGGTTCTAAGTCTTTGTGAAAGGAAGGATCAGATATTTTTATTTCTGTAAGCTCAAGAAGACCAGGATTTGGCAACCTAGCATCCAAACTTGAAAGTGCTCTTTTGAAAGGAGTTAGTTCCAGGAGACCTTGATGAAATCTCGAATGCTTAGATACAGTTGCTTGCTGCATGCTGGGTAAATAGGAAAGCATGCTGACTGCATTCATTTTACTATCATTATGTCTCCATGGGGTTGAGCCAGTAAGAAAAGCAGAGGTCATTAACATCTTGGGGTGGTGTGTGTGTGTGTGTGTGTGTGTGTGTGTGTGTGTGTGTGTGTGTAGCCTTAAGATAATCCAATTTATCTTTATTTTAAATTACCATTACAAAAATTCTTTAACACTGAAGGAATTGAGTTCAAACTATCCAAGTGGGATATGTGTTATTCTTTTCCCTACAGTTCACACATTCAATTAGTACATAGCTATTGAAGATCTACTATAGGTCAGACTGTATATAGCTTACCCTAGATAAAGAAACAGGTACCTTCTTACTCATCTACAGTCAGGTGAATTCCAAAGGTGGCCTGTAGTGACTTCCTTTCAGGGTGATATTGAGCCAGGTGGCTTCAACAACAGGATTTTTCTCTTATCTTTCTGGAGAAGGTGCAGCAGGCACCAAGTATTCCATGGGCTTTGGTTGGATGGCAGTAAATGTCTTTTCCTTGTGTCTTCACATGGGTTTCCTTACATGTGAGAGAGGAAGCAACCTTCTGGCATTAGGGAAGCAATGCCATTTCAAGAGCTACCTTCATGACCTCCTCTGATCCTACCCATGTCTTAAAGGCTCCATCTCCAAATACCACCACGTCAGAGACTTGAATTATTCTACATATTTAATGCAGAATTTGCTAGTCTATCTCTGTACCCAACACATTCAATATTGCCAGTACTGAGGAGGCTATGTGTGATGTGTGATGTGATCTACTCAGCTCCCCTGGGGATCAGCACTTTACAGTGGTCATAGGGACAGCTGAGAAAGATCTACAAATACAAAGGATACTTCAGTCCTTAGGATTCAGATAGCTTAGGTTTTAGGTGTCTAGGGGTGAGGTTCAGGTCAGCTACTGAAGCAATGGGGATAAAACATTCCAACAATGAAGCTCTTGTTAGTATCCTTGTTTCAAGGCTTGCCTGATTCTTTGAAACTGCCTGTGACTAAGTTGAATTGGGCAACACATAAACAAATAAAGATAACAGGAACCAGCCATCAGCATGGCTGATGGTATAATATACCTGGATTTCTCACAAAGCCACAATCACGGATTTCTTTTAGCCTAGTGATGTGACACGGGTCAAGTGATGACGGATGGGGTTCCGGTATCTGTCTCCGGACGGTTTCAAAGCCAGTATCCACTGAGCTCAGCACCTCAACCAGAAATAACTAGACTCTTGCAGGGTTTGATCAACTCCTTGAAATCTTGCATGTTTAAAACTTGACTGGGATGGAAATAGATCAAGATCGAGGAATGACAAAGCCAAATTCAAGCTGACATCACTGCAACAGACACTTGGTGTAAATGAGTCAGGAACAGAAAGGAGCTCCTCCCTCACCTCCTGGAAGGAGCTGGCTCTCAGAAGGACTCAGTGGCACCTGTCACATGCCTGCAGCACAATCAATCACAGACTCCTGGTTGTATCTCTAGCACAAAGACTTCCAACATGTAAAGTCAGATTCTGAAGAGTGTTATGCACAGAAGGAAGCAGGAAACACACCTATGGGTCTCTTCCCCCTTAACTGTTGGAATTTAGGAGGCATGTGCAGGCATTTGGAAATCCTGAAATGACTGAGCTCTTTTGAGTATAATCCAGGTCTACAGCACATAGGGATCTATGGGTTATACCAACATTTGTCTGATTTGCAGAGGCTTGACTTCCATCATCCAAAGACAGTAAGGTACAGAGGACAAGAAATATGGTAAGCATTTGGCAGAAAAGCAATGCTCAGAGCTCACAGGACTCACCTGTGCTCACAAATACTGACAGAATAACATTCCAAAGGAGGAATTTCAATTGCATATCTTAGCACCTTTAATCAGGTTCAGTACTCAGCTTCCCCTCTGTGAGGAGGAGCCTGAAAACAGCTTGAATGTGTTTTCTCCGTTGCATTTTTATTGTTTGCAGTAACAAAAGGTCTCACTGCTTAGCCCAAGCCATCCTTAAGCTCAAGAGCCTCCTAGCTCAGCTTCCCAATGCTAAAAATTACAGTCACATACTGCCATGCCTGCTTTCATGTCCACTTTAGCTGACTGAGTCCAGCCACTGCAATGAGGAGCTCACACACAACCTTGGTTTCTGATTGTGCTTGGAAAAGCTAAAGCCCTGCCCTGGCTGGGTGCACTCAACAAACAGGAGGCAGCAGCTTCCTTCCTGGAGCCTCAAAGCCCCAAGCAGATTAAATCTTCCTCCTCTAGAACCACAGGCTCTAGTACAAAATCCTCACACGCTTTCATCTGCTCCCTACTGTGCCTCTGCTAATGTGTTGCCTGTCTTTAATGCTGGATGGACACCTACGGTCCGTCATCTTTTCAAGTCAGTCTAACTACCTCAGGTTCTAGGAAGTCAATGTTGAGAACCCTGCAAGAGACAACAAGCTTTGTTCAGAGCTCTGGAGCATGTTCTTGTGCCTGTTTCATCTGTTTATCTTTGCTTTTATTTCATGTTTACAGGTGATGTGTGTGTGTGTGTGTGTGTGTGTGTGTGTGTGTTACACACATGCTGTACCCATGGTGTCCTGAATTGGGTAATGGACCTCCCAGAACTGAAGTTATAGATAGTTCTGAGCTATAATGTGAGTGCTAAGAACTGAACCCAGGTCAAGCACAACAAATGCTCTTAACCACCTTGAAGAAGCCACCTCTCTAGCCCCATTAATCTCTTTTCACAGGTAATGTTCAGTGCTGAGCACACAATCAGCTGTCAATACTATGCTTTGCTTGATGTCAGTTACAATGTCTGAAGTGTTATTTGGCAGGTGCTAAACACTGTAGAAAACACACTACATACATAATTCTCTCAACTGCCTATTTTTATATCCATTTCACATAGAGAAAACTGAAGACGGAAGATGTCCCAGTCAATCGGTTGGCTGTTCAGTGGCAGAAGAGGTACTCAGTCTGGTTAGCTCTAGAAGATAGACATCTGTGTAGGTGAGTAAAAGCCCCACATTGAGACAATGAGGAAGGGAGAGATGTAAAGAGTAGCAAACCTTTAAGAGTGAGATGGTTTCAGTGGAGTAAGGCTGCTGTGCTTTCAGGGAAATTTCATAACTAGATTCCTGGGCAAGTGCTTCCTTTGCAATCTATACTCACTGCATTGACTTTAAAATACAAACATGGAGTTGGAGAGAATGGGAACAACTGAGAATACAGACAAGGTCTGGCCTAGAGGTGCGTACAGCATGCCAAAGACCACGAGAGATAAAGAAACAGGGAACAGTCAATGAAGGATGTGAGGTCATCCTAGAGTTGGACCGCTTCTATACACAACCAGATCTTGTGTCCCCTACCTCTTGCCTGCATAGACAATCTACTCTACAGGGAATGGTGACCTCTCATAACCTTCCCCATCATCGTACCCTTCCTCATCCTGCTCCTTTGCTACCCAGCTCTTCTACCTCGGCAACTTCTACTCCCATCTGCCAATTCTAGGGTTGTGAAAATGTTCCAGGTTTATTGGCTGTCAAAATTCCAGGATGCCTGCCCACCATGGGTGAATTTGTTCCTTAGCAGCTCACATGGAAAGAGTACATGGGTTCTTGTTGAGGTTTGGCCTGCTGCTATGTATTGCAATGTTAAATACTGGCCCCCAAGGTTTGGTTGCCTCCAGGAACAAGGAAATCCTCACACACAACAAGTGATGCTATGTTACCTTGCTCCTTAATTTAAAACTCTTGATTGAATAAAGATGTCTATAGCCTATAATTGGACAGAAGAGAGGCAGGACGAGATTTGGTTCCTGGGCTTGGGGTCTGAAATAGGACCATGAGGTGAGGGGGGGAGGAGAGGGAGAGAGAGACAATAGAGAAGTGAAGAGAGAGAAGACACTTGACACCATGGGTTAGGTGAAATATTTACAATAGATTATAAATCCAAAGACACACCCATAACCGTTACAGTCCATGCTATTGAGGGCTTTTGAGGATGTGAGTCCCCAGTGTCCTCTCACTGAGCATTTGATGCAGCCAGCCTAATGACAGCATACAATCAGGAAAATGAATCTATATACCCATGAAGACTATTTTGTTTTCTGAGATGTGGCCACTGTTCTCTAAGCCAAAGATTTCCTTGAATAACTTGGTTTTCTACTAAGCAGGTTCTGTTTAACCAGCCAGAACAAACAAAATCAGCATCTCAGGAGTGGGACATTCAATCATTGTCCCCAACATAGGATGATGAGAGCCATCTGTTTAGGAAACACACCATGACTGCAGTCCATCCCCTAGCCTGAGAGTTCTTCAGATCCTGGACTTTTCCCATGGGCCTCTAACCACCTGCCTACATTCTGGAAGTTCCCTGATGGTTACAATGTGCTTAGGGAATGGAAGTAAGCTTTTCAAAACTACTGACAGCTTTGCTGCATGGGAAACATGCCGGAGAGGAAGTTAACACTGCAAAGAGCCAGTGTAGTCTCACATCAAGTCATACTGGCCAAGCCATGGGGATTCTGTTCAAAAGGGCTGATGCTGGGAGCCAAAGCGCAACCAGTGCGCGCAGGCAATGTGGGGGCAGCTGCTCCCAGATGCTCTTTTTTTTTCAGTCCTTAGTATGGTATTCTATAGCCTGGCAGTGGCCCTGAAATGGGACATTCTTTTAGATAATGGTCTTCTTCATTTTCCAACATTCTTAATGCCTATGAATAAGAAAGAAAAAGCAATTCCTTGGTGTAGAGAAGTGAAAATTGGCCTCAGCAGCTATGAGGCCTCTGTATCACAACTCACTAAAGTTCACCTCAACTGATATCCAAAACAGCTTGGAGAAACAAGTACAGTCCTCATTTTCCAAGGATTCCCCACAAATGCAGTGGTAACCCTGATCCAATTTTCTTAGGTGGCCATAGACTTGCAAGACACCCACCAACAAAACCCCTGTGGCCAGTGCATGAAGTTTAATATATGGAAGCTACAATTTTTGTTTGTTAGCTTTCTATCATAATGTAGCATTCCATTCTCATGTCAACGCAGAGCCCAGGGGAAGTAGCAGAGCTAGGGTCCTGTCCCCAGCACAGGTAAGGCATGTTCATACCGCACTGTAGTTAGCTCGAGGCAGCACCTACACTGACTGCTATCTGGAAATGGCAGCACCTAGTCCAACCCCAGAGGTTATTTTAATGAACACTTTCCATAGGAACCACAGATAAGAGCATCCATGGCTGGAAGGGAATCTCACGTGTAATCTTACACATGCGTAGTACATTGAAACATGTTATCCCAGGGCCACACAGCTTCATCTGATCTGCCAAGGAAACTGTGACACAAATGGCAGTAAGAGGCCAGGGCTGGGGACAGGGGAGGGGCAGTACTGAGTTGTTCTGGCATGTGAGAAAGAGACATGGCCCTTTTCATTTCAGGGCACACACATCACACTCCATTTGTCTCCTCGTTGTTCCCTTTGAATTTGGGAGTGATACTAGATGTGGCCTCTTATTCTAAGACTCCTCTCTTTTGCCTGGTTTCAGTTGCCTGTGCTCTCTATTTCCACTTCTCTCCAACCCGCCTTCTCTCTCACCTGGCCTTCCTGCAACTGCTGGCCACTTACCACCCTCCGTAGGGTATGCAGTAGAAGCTTAATCGCAGACAGACTCCATGACTCCATTCAGGAACAATATTCATTTACTGACTGCTGATAGGAAGTGTTTCTGAGACACACTTGGAAGAACAGATAGGCCATCCCAATAAATGTCTGGACGCTACTCATAACAGGAAGATGAAAGTTTTAAATTGTGACGTGAGTGGAAACCATCCTGCAGGTTAAACCCCACCAATGGCCTGATGTAGGCCTTCCTCCAGCTCAAATTCCCAGCCAAGCATATTGCTGAGTCACTGTGGGCAGGGAACCCTGGGGCAAGCCTGGAGAAGACCTGGTCCTCTAAGTCAGACATGAGGTTAGAAGGCTGAGTGAGAGCCAGGGAGAAGCCTCACAATGTTGGCTTTAAATAAACACACAGAGCATTGTCCTGCTGGCCTGCCCTTGTCTATAGAAATGTCCTGTGAACGTTTCTCCCAGTAACAGAGTGGAGAGAGTACCTATCCTATCAGTAACCCAAGGAAGAAAGGCAGGGCAAGAGAGGGAAGCAGGGAGGGGGGGAGGGAGGCAGCAAGGGAGGGAGGGAGGAAGCAGAAAGGGAAGAAAAACAGGGTGCTAGCC
>CM052708.1:96700966-96758294 GCA_028551405.1 Uromys caudimaculatus
TCCATGGTATTGGAAATAGTTTGAGAAACATTTTAATAATATTTGTTTTCTTTCTTTCCCATTAAAAGGCTCTAAAACACTTTTTAAAAACTGCCTAAAAATATAGTGATATTTGCAAGGGGCAAGTACAATATAAAACAGTTTAAAAGTTTAGCTTGGAATGAAACGATAAATGTTATAACCTTTCCTAATCTGCTTATCCCTCTAAGACGAAAATCTATTCTTATGACACTAGTTTTCTTTCCAGGACTTATATTTTTTTTTTTTTCATGAAGAATTCTAAGGGTGTTTCCATTAATTTATCACTTTGGGTAAATACCACTGACTCGAGAGAACTCTCCAGACTTCACTCTCCAGGAAATGGCCATGTCACATGGCTCAAGAAAAGACCCCAGACTCCACTGTCACAGGAAATGGCCTTGTCACATGCTGAACTGAGATGCATCAATAGCTAAGATTTTGTAGAGTCCTCAAAAGTTGATGGCCATCTCCAATCTAAAAGTCTGATCCATCATGAATTCTCAAAAAAATATTTAGAGCCACTATATACAGATAAAATAGGGTACTAATGTTTAGTCACATAGAGAACTCAAATATGGACATGCTTTAAGGTAGAATACAGTGGTTTAAGACAGAATTTATGAGGAGAAAGCTTTGTTGGTTCTATTTTGATCTTTTCATAATGTTTTGTTTACTTGTTTCACTTATGGCATTCTCTCAAACCTTTTTCTCTTTCTTTATTCCTTCCTTCCTTCCTTCCTTCCTTCCTTCCTTCCTTCCTTCCTTCCTTCCTTCCTTCCTCCCTCCCTCCCTCCCTTCCTTTCTTCCTTCCTTCTTTTCTTTCTTTTTTTTTAGACAAGGTTTCTAGTTGTAGCTCTGGCTGTCCCGGGAGCTTCCTTAGTAGACCTGGCTGGCCTTGAACTAAAGAGATCCGCCTGCCTCTGTCTCCTAGTGCACCACCAGCAGCAGCTTTAGAGTCTGTTCTAATTTCTCTTGATATTGAAATCCTAAGTTGGATGCTCTGGAATTTAATTACTTATTTTCAAATATCAACCTAAAATGAAAATAATGTATAATCATACTGTATAGAACATAAAATACACTGTCAATGTGGTCTAAAAGAAGTCTTCATTTTTTTTCCTTGTGATTCCTCTCGTATTTGCTTAGTTTTTCTCTTGTCTACATTTATAAGCTTACATTTATAGGATTTAAATGTGCTTGGAGGATTGTGACAGGGTCCTGTGAGCCAACTGATAGAATACCACATAGGTGCTCATTGAGTAAGGAGGTTGGATATGGATCACAGGTAAGACACAGAAGCTACCTCTCACCTGCTCTGAAAAGCCTGGAATGGAGGACGAGAATGTGCACCCAGCTTCTGTGGCTCAGAACAGAGAACATTTCTTGTCATATCACTGTGGATTTCAAGGGCACATCTTATTCTCCTATTCCTTACCTGCTGTGTCTTAACAAAACAGGTGTCCTCACCTTAGATGGTCCCATTTTGGACAAACTGATTGCTTATGCTCCTCACTGAAGAATGTGGCAGGTGTACGAATTTTCCTACTTGTATGAAATTGTGATTCACTTTAACTCTCTAGAATGTGAATGCAGCCCTTGAGAATGCTGGGACCCTGGGATGTTCCAAGCAGACACAGAAACTAAGCAAGAGAAGCTGGATGGCTAGAAAGGATGAGCAAGAACAGCCTCTAACAAAACTCTTGCTTCCAGAGTTCCTGTCAGCCAGAGCTTCTCCAGCAGGCCTTATCTTCTTCTCCTCCACAAGTGACTACCCAGAAACTCTGTGCTGGTGTGAAACTAAATTGGGTGTGATATAAGAGCCACAAGGTGTCCAAGTTCACTTGTAATCACTGCCATCTTGGTGGGGCTGAGTAATGAACTCTTCCCACTCTGCAGTGAGAATTTTTCTTACTTTGTCTTCAAGAAGATATCATCCTAGAACCGTGACTTCAGAGCAAAGAGATGAACTATCCCTAACACCCAGAATCTCACTCCACAAGACTTCTAAGAGGGCCACAGAATCCCTGGTGGCTGGGAAGTGCTCTCTGCAGGAGCTCAGTAAGTGGAGAAGTATTTGAGCCCCAGGCACATTACCAAAGCATTAAGTCAGAGCTGAAGTCAAATGCAGTGGCTATCAGAGAGAAATCCACCAGTGCATTTGGCTGCGGAAAGAAGGTCTTTCTCCTTACCTTCTGCATTTTCTCAACTTCTGCAAATGATTGTGAACAGGATAAAACTTCCAACTTGATACAGCCTTTCAGAAATGGCTGATAATCCACTTAATCTTACTTAGAATCATTAAAGGTTTGCATGGTTTGTTAATTTTTGTTGCTTTGAAGGCTTATAAATAGTCTACTGTATTTGTATTCCCAGAGAGCCAGGTTTGTGGGGGACTTGTCCATTGTCAGCTACTTACTTAATCAGGTAATGCTGATTAAAGGGATTTTTATGAAAAAGTAAGCAAAACTATCTTTTTTTAAAATAAGGAAGTAATTTTCCTTAAGTATTTTTAAGATGCTGAATAACATCAGAATTAAGCATGTATTTGTGTGTAATCAAAGTTCACTGGAGCCCGGAGTCAAAGCCAGTAGTTCCCACATTGCTTATCTACTACCTCACTTCGGGGCAGTACTCCGCATTGGGTCTCCTTAGGAGAGGCAGCAAGCTCTGCCTTCACAGTCAGTGCTATGAGCTCATCCATCCTCCAGAAGGACATTCTCCTGGGTAATATTCTTGCTATCCCAAGTGCTTTTTGAGCACAAAGCAGATCACACATAGATCCTCAGCTATGTCTCTCCATGAATATACATATATATATATATATATATATATATATATATATATATATATATATATATATATATATATATATATATATATATATATATATATATATATATCTGCTAACAGGTTGAAAGGAAATGATTAACAACAGCTAGTTTCTTAGATGGGGTTCCAGTGCACCCCAAGAGATTCTGACTCTGGAAACACATGACATCAGTCCCCATATCCTAGATTCTACTGGCATGTGCCCCTGGGCTTAGACTAAAGCAGAAGGGGCCTCCTTCATTCACTTCTCCCCTGTGGGCAGTCTTTACTACAAAATCTGCTTGTGAGTTTGGGACAAACAGCTTGCCCACTAAAGGAACCAGCCCTACTATGTACTGGCTGGGTGAAAAAGAGCAAACTGCTTCTCCATGATTTTTTGTTCCCAATTATACAATCATATAAGATCACTTCACCTCACGTTCATGGCTACTGTGTAAATTTAAAGTAACACAAGCACGAACAATACCCACGATAGTGTCTGGCCCTGCACGCAGAACCAAACCGACCAATGTTAGAAGGCACTGCTATCACTCCAGTCTCCCCCACAAGGTTCAACCACTGGCCCAAGCCACTCAGAGAGGTTTTGAAGCCTTCTCTCAAATTTCCAGGAGATTCCACCCTATTTCCTCAAAAAGTGGGAGAGCACAAATCCAGATGAGAAGCTTCCAGAAACCTGTCACTGTGGTTGAAGTCTGCGGTCCTACCTCAGATATCCAGGTATATCAGAAGAAGCTGCTGCGTGCTGTCACCAGCCAAGTCTGGCTGGGGAAGGTGTGGCCACCTTTTGTGCCCCAGAAATGCATCAGAAGCTTTGTGGAGGGAATCCCCACTCTTGGTCCTAGGGCTGTACAGCTCTCTGTTTTGAAACAGGGAGCTAGCTGCCCCAGGTTCGGCTGAGTATGGGCGTGATCATGAAAGAATTCCCCCAAGGGCCCTGATAGTCCACCTCTCTTCTAGAAGGCTCTGACCAAATAGCCAAACCCAAGTGACTCCGATTCTGCTTTTCCCCAGATAGAACAGGATAGGGAAGGCGAACCCAGTACAACCTAGGAAAGGTTGTTCTATTAAAAGCCAGAATATGATAAGTTCATGCAAGGAGAACCTGGGAGCTGTCCACAGTCACACTAGGCTAGGTAGGGACTAGAGACATGCAGGACTCTCAAAAGTGTCCCTGGAGATGGGGTGAAGAGGGCTATGTGCCTCCTCTCCCATACATGGTGATGTGTTCCCCACCAGGGAAGAGGGGAGGGGTTTAGAGATGAGAGAGAGAGAGAGAGAGAGAGAGAGAGAGAGAGAGAGAGAGAGAGAGAGAGAGAGAGAGGAGACACCCTTTCTTTACAATGTGCACACTAGGCCTCTTCCCACAAGTGGTCTTGAAGGCCAGATGGGTGGGGTGCAAAGGTGGATGTCTGCATCCACCAAACCATCAGAAACAACCAGGACTATGCATCTCGGGGGTTGGAAAGTGGATAGACCCACCTCTGATTCCAGATACCAGGGCGAGAAGCTAGGTCTTCCCTCACTGGAGGAGTTGTGCACACCCCCTTCTTCTGCGTCTCTCCACACATCCTCCAGTAAGCTAAGGATCTTTCCTAACCCAGCTAAGGGCTCCCCCACTCCCTTCTTTGCTCCGCCCAGGTGCAAACCTTGAAGCATCCAGGGAAAGGTGTCTCCCAGAGCAGCCTCCGCCCTGGATTCTTCTCTGGACTGTTGGGACCCCAGCCTATCTGCTGACAGCTGGGGACTCCCCTTAGTTTCCCACACACATACCCCCAGGGATCAGGCCAAGAGTCCCTTTCCCCTTCCGGAACGTGGAGACATCCTTGCCGCCCTAGTACTGTCAGAGAAGGTGGGCATAGATCTACCGACCCGGTGGTGGAGATGAAGCAAGCCGGAGAGGAGCGGGGCTGTGGTCCTCTTGAAGCCAGGGACAGCGTCCTCGGTCCATGATCTGAACATTCAGTCACCGCCCAAGATGCCAACGCATTCAGAATATAGCCGAGAGGTTTGTTTGTTCCTGGGGAGGGAGCTCTTTCTACTCTAGGCAGAAGCAGCCAACCTTCCGAAATACCCCGGGGCAGGAATTCCAAGGCTGCTTCCCACCTCCGGACCTCCCAGGTACCTAGCCCCTCCCCCTGTATTTACACACCCAGGCCAACATCCCCCACCCCCAACGGACTTCAATCTCTTTTCCAAATCCTCTTCAGTGGCCACACTGAGGTGCCACTTCGCCTACAATAGCAGAGCCTTTCGGCCCCCCTCACCCTTGGGCAGATCTCATCCTTTGCTGCCTCCCGCATCCTCAAGAGGGACCTTTTCCTCCCAGAACCACTTACTTCACCCACCCAAATCAGCACTTGCATTCCCCATGGCACATAACCATAACCGAAAGCCACTCCGAGGATTTTTTATTATCGACTTGGAGGGGGCAGGCTCAAGCGGTCTGACCCCCATCGCTCTCGATAAAGACCCTGGATGGCATTAAGTCCCACCTCTCCTGGTTAGCCCTCTCTGCCCCTACCCAGCTGTGACAGGCAAGAGAAGCACTACTAGATCCTCTTGCCTCTAGATCCGGAGCTGCAGGGAGCAAAAAGTCGAACTGCAAGAACACAGTGAGAAATGGGCAGATGCTAGGGGAGCTGGGGGAAGGGCGCACGCGAGAACTGTACAGACACCGCACCAGGTGAGAACCACTCAGGGAGGGTCACAAAAGTTTGCAGACTGATGCAAGGCACCTGATTGCACAAGAGCGAAAAGGGTCGACTTCCCTTCTCCAGGCAGGGTCTCTCCAAAGATCTGTGTCAAAGGGACCTGGAGGTTTGGACCGACACGGCTCAGAACTGCGGTGACCGTTCTCTGCTTCTCAGAGAGATGGCCTAAGCACCCTGACTGGGAGCTGATCCCGCGCTCTGCGTAATGCAACAGGCGGCTGCACCTTACCTTGCGCCAGTCCTGGGTTGGGATGGCTGCTCCATCCTCGTGGCGCAGGGAGGCGGCGTTTGGTGCGTCTGCCTAGGGGTGTGCGCGCCGCTAGGGCTGCAGCGGCCGCCAGCTCCAGCAGACTGCAAACTGGGCTACCCACCCCGACCCGGCCCTCCGGCCGGGCTCCGCTCCGGAGCGACCGCCGCGGCGGCGTGGATGCGCTGTGGCCGGGGCGCAGGACGCAGGCGATGCGTGGCGCGGCTGGCGTCTTTGCGCGCCGCCACCGAGCGAGGGTGCGGCCCGGACTGCCGTGTGGGGCACGACTTGGCTTTCACTGCTGCAGCGGCCGCTGCAGACCCTGTGCGGGGCGCGGAGCCTCGCTGGAGGAGGAGACAAAGATGCGAGGGAAGCAGAAAGCCACTCGCCAACATGCAGGCGGCTCAGTCACTAGAGGGGACTCGCCCCCAAACCTGGACTGGGAATGGAGGAGGGGCGAAGCTTCTGGGACTAGACGAGCTAGAGCGAGTGAACGTGACTGGCAGAGCTAGCTATCACCACCTAGCTGGCACTGCTCTCTGTCTCTTTGCTGGAGGTCCCGAATGAGGAGGGGAGGGGCTTCCTTCAGCCTTTGCTGAAGAAGCAGAGCTGAAGTAGGACTCTTAGCCTCCTCCTCTGCTCTTGCATCCTCTTGCCCAGTTCCAGGACATGTTGCTATGGTCCCATTCTTTCTTCCCTTTCCTGACTACTGAGACCAGAGGGAACTGTTTAGCCTAGGTCCATTGCTGTCAACAGGGAAAAAGCAAACATTTAAAATTAACTCAACAAATGACTTACTGAGTGCCAGACTATCTTGAAGGATGAGACAGGAGTCAGGACTCCATACTCCAACCCAAGGTCCTGTTGTCACATTTTCAGATGAGTGTGCCCTGTATGCTTAGCATTCAGGCAATGAGTTGTACTCCCTAATTCTTGGTCACAAGCTTCTTCTGCTTCTCCAGGATTCCCCGTTTTTCCCAGGGATGGCTTTGAATGTGCAGTAGAAATAGTGCCTTGAGGTGTGTGTGTGTGTGTGTGTGTGTGTGTGTGTGTGTGTGTGTGTGTGTGTGTGTGTGTGCGTGTGTAAGAGAGACAGAGAGAGAATTACTGATTTCGGTAATATTTGATGACTTATAATTATTTATAAGATCAGCACTAGAAACCAATTTAGGATTGAGCAAGTTGCCATTCCATCCTCAACAAACACCACGGTCTTTCCAAATTTTCTTCCTCAATTCCACCCCAGGCCGGATTCATTTTTCTCTCCTTCTCTATGCTGTTGCCAACTTTCATCTCCCATCTGTTCTAGGACTGACATAGTGCTAGATTTTATCATTTCATTCTCCTGTGAGACCCTGCCAAGCATTCAACAGAGTTTGTATCTACTGAGTCCATTGGATACAAGGAATGCTTATCTCTTCGAAGATCATCTCCCTCGTGAGTAGTGAATTCCAGCGTCCCTGGAATAGGGGACTCTTGTGATGGAACCTCTAGATTACAGAGGAATGGGCCATACCATGATTTTCACAGGGCAAGAGTCAGGGACAATGCAGCTAGCAGCTAAAGCCAACTCATTCTAGATGGGGCTCCACCAGAAAGTTTATCGTTTGGTGACCCGAATCAAGCTTGTTAATGCTTGTAATAGCTCCCCATTTGCAATGATGTTTTTCTATGCATCTTTGGAAGTATGCTGGGTCTGGCCACATTACACAAGTGTAAACCACTGAGCCCCCAGAGCAGCTGTGCTGTGTCGATCACATTATACACCTTTATATTCTACAACGTGTATTTCTAATATTTCACAATATGATTTGATTAGTCTGGATTTAAATTATCATCACTTTTTAACACTTTTAAACTGAGAACTTAAGACCTAGAAATAAATATACATGAATAGCAGGTATGTAACTTGGTCTAATTATTCAAAGGAAAACTTGGCATTCTCATTGGACATATAAAATTTGTCTGTGATACTGTGCCAGTGATTCTACATCTCACAAGTCAGGAAATAACTGAGAACATACACCAATCTATGTGTGGAGATGCTCACTAGATGACTGTACGAGCATAGTGAAACATTTCATAGGATATGCGATAGATTACACATACTGAAAATGACATAGGATATAATGGGGTTCATAGTCCATATCTCACAGAGCTGGCTTGCATCCAGGCCTTCCCAATTTTTGACTATGTGATCTTATATTTCAATCATTAGTTGGTTCTGTGTTTGAAGTGAAACAGCAGTTGTGGAGCCCTCACCTCTTATTAATGTCCATAATGCATAAATTTGGTTAAACTTAAACATTTCTGACTATGGCTCAGATAACTTTTATGGTAGCTTTCTGGTTTGGTTGGCTCATCAAGTTGTCAATATGACTTGCTGACTGTTGGTATCACCCATGCTATTAAAAGAATAAATGACAAGCCACGGAGTTTGTCACTCCGATATAAACTTAGATTTGTTTTGTAGCAACCAGGAATCCAGGCCAGCTCAGTAAAATATGCTCTTTAATATGAGAAGCTGATTGGTTGTTTCCTCTGCTTGTGTTGACATCCAATTAAAAACTGAAACCGGAGAAAGGCGGCTTCTTGGAAGCCCTACCTATAACTTAATTAGTGAACCAGAGAAGGAACTTAGCATGAAAGGGTCATCAGACTCTCTGACCTTCACATTCACCTTCACGGTCCTTCTGCTTCAGAAGTAGGTCATTTGTAAAAGTTGTCTGCACATACAAGAAATGTTACAAACATATACAAGTAAATGGGATTTACTGATGTTTCCCGTTTAACTTCCTCTAGAAATGGAGTGAATTGTTGCACAGTCAGTATGTCACAGAAACCTTTGCATGTAGAAGAAATTCTTCAATTCTGCCTTACATTCCCAATTGAAACATCTCTACAAAAGTGTGATGCCTTCCTCTCAAGTGGGGCTGCATTTCTCAAATCCAGATTGGTGCCTGAAGCCCTGTTATTTATAGAATTTTAAAGCATCAAGATATGAAGATGTTGCTCCCACAAAATCGTTGTTTGAGGTATTCCAGGTAATAGCAAGCCACTGCAAATGAGCCTAAAGCTGCAAATTCCAAGGAGGCCCCAATAGAGCATACTCAACACTGGCCTTACCTTCAAGCAAAGGAAGCCTGGCCGGTGCTTAGCCTTGAGCTCTATGGGAGCTGGGGTCTGGGGGTTATCCCATGCATGCATTTCTCCAGGGGTTCTGTGTATTTCTCCTGGCCAGTGGCTTAGTTTACATGGAGAGGGAAGCCCAAATGCAGATCAGACTTCCCCTTAATAATGACCACCTGATGAACGGTTCTGGAATGCCAGTGGTACAGGCCCATTCAGTCTTTATACAATACCATACATTTTCATCAGAAAGTTTCAACACACAAACAACCTAATCATCTGAATGATGTTGACAAGTGAGTCAACTTTTTTTTTTCAAATATTGGGCTAATTTTGTAAAGAATTGGAGAGCTTGTAAGCTAAATATATTAATATTATATATTTGATTTTAATAATGATTTTTGATGGTAAAGACTGAATTCCTTAGCATGGTTTTAAGGGCCTCTGAGATTTAGTTTGCCCCCTTGTCGTCTCATAAATACCTTGTGCTTTCTGCCAGTCAGTTCACTTCCCCATGGCTTGCAGGTCAGGTCCATGAAGAGAGTATATGCTTGCTGCAAACTTATTGAAAAGATGAATAATTCTAACCCCCTTGCCTTTCCCATCTCCAAAACAGCAACATCATTTCTGAGCTACTCCATAGGGAAGCTAATTAATTCTCTGAAACTGGGAAATATTTCGAAGTTCCAAGTACTTTAAAAGCACTCAAGAACACTAGCATGTGCAATAAAGACAGTATTATTACTTCCCTGGCATATAAATGATAAGTAATCCCCTATTAATGTCCTTTTTTGAATATACTCAACACATTATACAATACACATTAATGTATTGCTGGCTCATTTCTTTTAGGAACACCTTTTTGAACTGAATAAGATATGGTCTTTTCTAGCTCAGTTGTTTGCTCACTTCTACAGCGTTGAGAACTTCCATTTATGTGGGTTTCCTATCAGAAAGGTGACCATGACATCAGCCGTCTAGAGTTCTGCCTTATTAGGCAGTATGAGTACCTATGGGTGATTGGAGTGCTCTGGCCATAAACTGTCATTTTGCTCCCAACCTGCACAATCTAATAGAGATCTTTGTCTCACTGATTTTCTCGAAAAAATTGAAGAGTTAACTGTGAGATTCGAGTGAGCCTATGGCAACCGAATCTACCACATGCAAACCCTCCATCACATCTACATGTTTGTCCACCATCTCCAGGACGTGCTTTAAGCTGTCATGCTGGGATAATGTCAGAGGGAGTGGCTCTCCAGAGGGCCTTCCACCATTTTTCTGCATCTCCTTCAGTATTTTTTCTATTCATCTTCTTGTTTAAACAAATTTAGCTTTCTTCTCAAAGAAGTTCACATTTGGTTTCTGTCACCCAGCACAAAAAGGATCCTCACTGACACAGCACTGAGGAATGATTTAAGAAATTCCTCCCAGAGAAAGTCCATTTAAAGGTTAGACAGAGCATCAGCACAATTCCTTAGGTAGGGGGCTTTTCTCTTCTGAAGTCAACAGCTCATTAAACAATGGGAATGTAACCTCAGCTTCCAGAGATAAAAACTGGACCTTGAATGTGAAATTCAGGAGCAGGTCAGGCACTCAATTAAATGAAGCCTTCCTGAAGGGAAAGACTTGGGTCACTTGACAACTGGAAGAGCATTTTGCACGTTTAATGTGTTTTTATTTAGAGAGTTAACATGTCTGCTTATACCTCTCTCTCACTCCCATTGGAAATAATGAAAACTACTTCTGCTAACTCATTCCATAAACCAGTTACTACTGCACTGAAGATCCTCAAAGCCTCATTCGGCTTCTTATCAGCCCTTTGGGTGTGGTCTGGCATCTATGGATCCAAGAGGGCTTGTTCTCATACATCAAATAGTTTGCTCTAGGGCACCTATGTTCTTTTTGCTGTGATCATGATTTGAACCTAAATGTCTCCAAAATGGTTTTTTCTCTGTATTGTACCACAGTCTACTTAATGTATTTCACCAAAGGGCAGAAATCTGTTCTGGGTACTGAGCCCTCATCATCCATAAAAGGAACTAGCTTTCTTCCTGTCTGTGTCTTACTACCCAACTAAGAACTTACCAAACCACTTACAAAACCACACCTTATTCCAACTGTCTTCTGAGATAACCTGAGCATTCCTCTGGTCTACTTACTCTTGATCTCCAATGGAAAGGGTCAGATTGCCATGTGTTTTTAAAGAAGCCAATGTTTATGAATTTGATTCCTCCCTTTAATAAATAGCTAGTAAACAGGTATAAGATTCAGAGTGCCCCAGGTCATGTGCTGGACTTCCCTTCTAAGACTGTCTTAGTGACTGAACGGACAAGTCAGCTTACCTCAAAGATCCCAGATCACATTTTTGATAAGGGTCAAATACACTAGAAGGGATATTTTTTAATCTCTGTCAAAATTTGGTCCACATGACTCGTAATGGTGTAAAGGCAGAAACCACCCAAATACTGACCAAATGCAGTAGAATATTGTTTGGGCAGATGAAGGACTGAAGTTAATTTACTATTTCAAATCGTCTGGTAGAGAGGATGTTTGAAAAAGTAAATGACACTATTTTATTCATGTTAAAAATTATCTTCCCCTGGAATTTAATTAGAATCTGATTTAGCAGCCTCTCCATTTTGACTTGTAAGTCTCTGAAAGATCTATGCTCTTTTGTTTTTCTAGCATCCTTTGCCATAATTAACACATCTTTTCTCTGAGTTAAAGCCTCTGAATTTTTAATTAATTCATTCATTCATCCATTCATTCATTCATTCAATTATTCATTTATTTCTGCTTCTAAGCCTTTGAATCTTCTCCTATTTGTGATTTTTATATGACTGAGACATTTAAAATTATTTTATTTATTTTAATTAATTTGCTTTTTAACAATGTCTTACATGTACATAGTACATGCTGATTATACTCACTAACACACACTATTATTCTCCTCTCACACCTACCAACTCTGCCAAACAAGTCTCTATCGACTCCATAGTATTCTGTTTTGCTCTTCTTTGTGACCCACTGGGTTTTCTTTGTGGGCATGGGTACGATGCTATCTGCTGTAGCATGAGTAGCTTGCCAGTGGTTGCAGATGCCTTTCTACAGACTCCCAACAGTCTTCAACTGTTATTAGCTAACCTGGATGAGGTGGGGCCTGAAAAGCCCCTCCAATCTATGATTGAATGTTCACACAACCATCGTCTATGAATGCCATGTCACTCCTATAATACGGTGTTTCCCCACTCTCTTCTCTGTCACTCAGCTCTTACATGTTTTCCTATCCACTCTTCTGTGATGTTCTGTGGACTTTGGAAGTGTGACATGGATATTCTGATTAAGTCTGACTACTCAGTAGTCACTTGTGCTCATCGCCTTGACTAGCCACAAGTCTTCATAATAACAGCATTCACTACACAGAGAAGCTTCTATGACTAAGGCTGATGATAAGACTAGTCTATGGTTATAAAAATCAATATTTAAAAGGCAGTTTGATAACAAGTTCTTTCAGTAATACAAATGTATTAGGCTTACTTGGATTGCTTTGACCTCCGCAATCGTGGGCTTTTGACCAGATCCACCATATCTTGTGTACACTTCTTTCCAAAGAGCAGGTCTCAGCTCCAATTAGAAACCAGTTGATTCCCTCCATAGCGGTCGTGCCACTACTGCACAGGAAGGCACATCTTGCCTGGCAAGTTGTTATCATCATGTGCAGAGTCTAAAGCTGGGGAAAACCATCACTGGCCTTTCTTTCCCCACTGTCCATATAACAACTCTGGAGGAAGCTTTCAGCTCAGCTCCAGCATGGTTTCTTTGTATTTACAACTGAGGTGTGTATTGTCTTCATCTACAGGATCTTACCTTTTAGTTCTGGGGGCAACCCAAAGCAGTGATCATGTTTCCCACACCAAGAAATCATACATGATTAAGATGAGAAGTGTGCTAGTTACCCTGATTTAACATCCCATATTGTATAGATGTGTTCTATCATACCGTACCCCAATTACATATGTCTATTAAACATAGAAATACATTTTAAAATATGAAGCCCATGAAACCTAGAAAGCATTACTATCTATGAAAGAGACTACTTCACAAAGACTGCCTACTGTATGACTCCATCATATACAAGAACTATAACAGGGAGATCTGCAAAGCCACAAGTCAATTTGTGGTTGCTTGGGGCTAGGCTTTGGGGTAAGGTTCCTCTTAAAGAGATGGCTGTGTTGTAAGATCACTCAGCATCACCTGTAGTGATCTGTGGGTATGCTAAAAGTCACAGAAATATGTGCATATGCGTTCCATTTAAGCAAAGATATGGTGGGTGGTTACATTCATGTGATGGCAAAGTTAATATTAGGCAGATAAAGACTCTACTCTCTCACATTCTCTCCCTCTCAAACTATATAGGGGTCTAGGAGTATAGACTAGAATCACCTCAGTGACCTGGCCTTCTCATTTCTTCATTAGGTCTCCCTTATCTATCATGTCTCCTTGTTATCCCTCACATGGAGATTTGGACCTACAAGGTCTTTTTAGAGTTTCAGTGATGAATTAATATATTTATCCTTTCTATTTAGTACAATGAGCCAACTCTGTTAGAATGCCAGAGGTTTTCAAGGAATGGAACAAAGACAGCAGAGTGACATTAAAGAAAGACACTGAAGAGGTCCTCATCAGCAGTAATTCATTCTTGTTACTTTTGCATCCCATCAACGATGTTTGCAACCTCAGTAAGGCACTGCAGACTTACCACTCTTGTTCTATGCCTGTGCCTGAGCTGTGACTGGATGAGGCAGGCTGCCCTTCCTCCCTCTGTCATGCTTAGGAAAGTCAGCACAATACTCCTGCTAGTTGGTCTGGAGTCAGTTCAGTATTTAATTATGGGGTTGATTTCCTTCTTTTGTACTAATGTTTTCTCCACCCACTGGGGGTGTTTGAAGGGCCTGACAAGGGAGCTTTCTGGCCGATCACATTTCACTGTAAGAACCCAAGGGCATGAGGAAAGAGCCCTCGCTACATTACAGGATGGGGCTTTAGTCTTTTATCTAAACTTAAGGGATACAGGAAGCCCTAGGGAAGCCATAGGACTTCCCAGACTTTAGTTTTCTCTGCCGGAAAACAAGAATTGTGCCATTGTCTCCAAAGCTCCTTTTAGGGTAGATATTCCCCAAACAGGCCTGATGATCTTCAAACATAAGCTTCTGTTTAGGTTTGCAGACCAGAAGCTGACAAAGAAAATAACATAGTGTACTAGTCAGTGTCCTATGACACTGTTGGCTAATGAAGTCCCATTTGCATAGCTTATTGCTGGGACATCAGTCCTTAAGGTAGCTCTGTGTTCTGAGATCAATTTCCTCCAAGAGACTTAGCAAGCATATAAACAGAGGGCTACAGTAAGGGACCCCAAAGTGATGTACTGTTGGGATACTCATGCAGATATCTACCTGCCTGGGTGGTATGTTCTACCAGGATACACCCACAAAGACATTCCCTCCAATGTGGGCCTGGTAGTGTGTTCTGTCAAATTATCCACACAGATAACCCATCCAGCATGGCCCTGGGTGGAGTGCTATGTCAGGATGCCTGTACAACATGGGCCTCAATAGTGCTGTGTGTCAGGATTTTCCCCCCATAGATACTTTTTCCAGTGTGGGCCTGAGTTGTGCACTCTGTGAGCATACCCACATGGATACCTCCTTCAGCCCTGCCTGGATAGTATGTTCTGTCAGGATACTCCCACACACATATCCCTCCAGCATGGGCTCGGGTGGTAGATTCTGTCAGACATCCACACAGACACCCACTTCAGTGTGGACCTGGATGGTATGCTGTGTCAGAAGAGTCCTACACAGACAACCTCTCCGGCATGGGCTTAGATGGTGTGTTGTGTCAGGATACACACACAGGTACTCTCTCAAGTATGGGCCATATGCTATGCTGTGTCAAGACACCTACACAGGTACCTCTTCAGTGTGGGTATGCTATGGTAGAAGACTCCACTAAAGACATCCTTTCCAGTGTGGGTCTGTGTGCTATACTGCATGAGACTCCCACACAGACACCCTCTCCAGCAAGGTGTACCCACACCATGTGCTACCCACACAGTTATGGTGAGACTTCCTCAAAGCTTCCCCAGGACCTGGAGGCTGAGTATTACATACTCCATGTTAATCTTTCTCCAGGTAATTGCCTCGATTCTATTTTCAGGGAGTTGCTAGCAATGAGGCATGACCTACTGACAACTGTACAATAAAATTTAAGATCCTATTTCAAGAGGAAAAAAACACAACAGTCACCTGTGGGCAATATGCTGCTTCTATGAGCCACTGTCCTCATTCCACACTGGTTGGATGGGAGAAGCAGCTGGCTGGCTTGGTCAGAAGGAGATGGCGTTCTGTGATGCAGGCTATTGAGTAAGTCTGGCCCATACTCTGTATGTTAGGAGCCAAGGAAGCACTTGAGCAAAGAAGGACCTTCTCATGACAAGGGCACTAGAAGAGGCAGCTTTCTTTCTCTCTATGCTCTTCCCTTCAATCCACACTCTCAACTAGAATCCAGATTAACTCCTTGATCCACATCAAACCAACCTTATCCCCTCCTGCACTGCTGTTGGTTGAGAACATTATCCTTCCTCAGTTGATTGTTATCATTTCATAAGTGGCCCCTCCCTAATCTCTGCCTCTTCTTTTGCCTGCCACACCCCATTCTGTGCACAGCAGCTCCAAGCATGCAACGTGACTGACAAACTTTGTACAAAATTATTCCATGGCTCATGATAAAATTTTAAGTTCATTAATCAGTCAACAAGGTGAATTACAATTGCACCAGCCTATTTCACTAGCTTCATTTCTTGCTGTTCTTCCTTCTCCTGTAGTCCAGTCAAATTCAGATGGTCACAGTAGTGCCTCTCAGGGGAATGCTTTCTGGCTGGAGCTCTTCACACAGGCTCCTTCCTCATCCCCTTTAGGCATTTCCTACCAACACCCTTTTCAGTTACATTCCAGGACTTGAGTTAGTTTTCATACCTCTAAAGATGGCATTTTCTGAACAAACAATGTTCCGTTTATATACTTCCAACATAGCAATCATGAGACTGGATAGAGTTTTCGTGGTAATCTTGAACATAATTACCTGAAACTATTGACCATGTGTTGCATTTCCATCTCCCAATAACCAAAACAGATTATGGTGGTTTGAATATGCTTGGTCCAGGGAGTGGCACTATTAGGAGGGAATTATGTCCTTGTTGGAGGAAGTGTGTCGTCACTGTGGACATGGGGTTTAAGACCCTCATCCTAGCTGCCTGGAAGCCGGTCTTTTCCTAGTGGCCTTCAGATGATGATGTAGAACTCTTAGATCTTCCTGCATCATGTCTGCGTAGACACTGCCATGCTCCCGCCTTGCTGATAATAGACTAAACCTCTGAACCTGTAAGCCAGCTCCAATGAAATTTTGTTCTTACAAGAGTTGCCTTGGTCATAATGTCTGTTAATAACAGTAAAACCCTAATTAAGACACAGATGCTAAAAAAAAATGCCTAAAAAGGAAAATGAAAAGGGTATTTATGAAGTACTAAAGTATATTAATGTGTGTGCACTTATAGTTTTCACTAAAGGGTTCATATAGGGATTTAGAAGGTGAGAAAGTAAATAATCTACACAATGAATCAGGCAGAATAATAAAAGCAATGAGAGAATGGGCAGATATGTTAATAACAAAAATTATACATATTGAAAAGTCAATAAGCCAGTAAAACTCTGATCTGTGTAGAAACTAATTTAAAGATGATATTGATGAAGCATCTATCAGGTGAACTGGACTGGAGATGTAGATGTTGCATATGAGGCAGGGGAATCCTGGAATCATGAACTGGAGAGATATTGAGAGAAAAATTTTAAATATGCAAATTATATCCACAGAGTGTAGAAAAGTGTTATTGATTCTCATAAATATTCAAGAATGTGACTGTCATTTTT
Organism: Uromys caudimaculatus; assembly: GCA_028551405.1. Lineage (NCBI taxonomy): Eukaryota > Metazoa > Chordata > Mammalia > Rodentia > Muridae > Uromys > Uromys caudimaculatus. The sequence continues at coordinate 96,717,889 of CM052708.1, forward strand.
ATTGGGGAAAAGTGGAATATGAGATTGGGGAAGCCACATAAAGAAAATTATAATGAATGTAAGAGTACATGGTGGAGCTAAGATCTTGTCAGGGAGGTTGTGGGAGAATCTCAATATAGAGTTTGAACAAGTTGTATCTCCTTCATGTTTTCAGGCTGGACATCTCTGGCTGTGAACTTGGGGTGGATGGAAAATGTCTATGGGGGGATGGAGATGATGAGACATTGAGAACTTACCTGTGATGGACAGCCTTTTAAAAATATTTATTATTATTATTATTATTATTATTATTATTATTATTATTATTATTTGTGCTTTGTTATTCCATAGTATCTGACCACCCTCTCTAACACAAATCACACTTAATGTTGTCACTTATGATACAGTATACACATAGCACCATAGAAATTAACCATGGGTTTAGCCCTCAGTACTGCATGAATGTCTGAAGGTTAGGTACCATCAACTGTCTACTGCTGCATGACTATTTTTACCTATCATTAAGCTTCATAAAAACTTGAATTACTTAAAAATTAAACATTTAAGTGTTGGTTGACTAAAACAGTAAACACGAAAAATTTTGCTATTACTTTGGCCAATGAAAAATTTACAATTTCTAGTAACTAGGCACAAAGGACTCTAAAGCATGCTGTGCCTTGCCTGCCTTAGGTTACAAATGTATTCGATTTTCTTGTGAAGCCAACTTTACAGGAAGAGTTCTCCCTGGTCCAGTATGCTTGATGAATTTTGGGTCTTCTTTATGAGGCTCCACATAGCTGCTGTCTTCCTAAGGCTCGATTGCTTATTTGACAGTATAATAGTGAAAGTTATTTCAAGGTTGCTTCTGTCAAAGCCACTAGGTCCAGCCCCCTGGGGACTGCTCTATATATAAAGTGCTTAATTGAAAGTAATCAATGCCACAAATCAATTCAGGATTTAGCATCAAACATTGTTTGCTGAATAAGACCAGGAAGGAAGTCCCTGGTCTAATAGAACTCAGGAAAACCCCAAAGTGGAAGCTTCATTCTAGCTGACTCTGCCTTCCTTAAAAGGTGATGGCATGAGCCAAGCCTACAGAAGCTAGAATGCAAGGATAAATATAGAAAATTGATTTAACTTTTTTATTTAATAAAAAGCATCTAAAGATTTAATTAAATAGAAACCTTGCATTTAATATTGGTCATTCAAATAGAGGGGACATATACCTCTCACATACATGCACACACACACACACACACACACACACACACACACACACAGGGTGGGGAGGGAGGGGTAAAAAGGAGAGCTGGAGGGGGAGAGGGAGAGAGACAGAGAGAAATATTAGTCGTCTTCTAACATGTACACCAAAGTATGAAATTTCATTTGGCTTACTATTTTTCATATTTTTCTAACTATGCCATAATAATTAGTAATTGTGTATTGGCCCACATCTTCTCTATCTTATGTGCAGACTCTGTGGTGGTAAAGCTCAACTTGAGAGAATAGCACAAGACTCCATTCTGCTGGGAGGTGTGAAGGTACATCATGTCAGCCTCAGAACATATGTCTCTGAAAAGCCTTGACATCATGTTAGGGGTGAATAAGAAGACCATGCAAGGATCAAGAAGAAGTGGCTTTAGAGTGGCTTGGAAATTATGTGAGCTCATTTAGAGAAGCTTTTACCAGATTTGCCTGTCACTGCTGTGAAAAGGGGATCTCTGTGAGTGGACAGCTCTAATTGTACAGAGAAACAGATATGGCATGGAGACACCATCCCCAGCAGTGCCAACAACTTCCTGATGTCAGCTGAAAGCCTAACTCTATGGAACCATATTGCCCAACAAAAAACAGGCCCTCAGAGAAACCATGCATCGACAGTGGGAGCCATGCATCCCTAACTGTCCTTTGAAAACAGAAAAGCACAAGAGCTCATTTGGAGTCCTTGGGAACCTGGTAGCCTTGGGAACCATTGTGTCTATTAAAATTATTGTCAAGATTGGGAGAAGTCAATCTTATAATTTCACTGCATTGCTAGAAGAAAAACTAACTTTATGTTAATATTAATAGGTTGTTTTGAAGTCTTCAGCCATTTGAAATTCAGTAGAAGTAAATTTTCTATAAAGAGAGCCTTGGATAATTGAGTTATAGTTTCTAACTTGGGGTAACAGAATCTGATATTTATGATTAAGACTCAAGACTCAATCATATATTACTGATCCAAGAAGCCATGGAATTCCAAGAGATTTGATGGTTTTCCCAAGTTCACATACTTACAGGTAGCACCAAGGCCACTGTTTTTGTTAGAGTTTTCTTTTGCTGTGATAAAATATTGTGACCAAAACCAACTTGGGGAGAAAGGGTTTATTTTATTTTATAACTATCAAATAACACTCCATCAGACTGAATGAAGTCTCTGCAGGAGTGGAAGCAAAAAACAAGGAGGAATGCTGTTTATTGGCTTGCATTTCGTGGCTTATTTAGCCTTTCTCATACCACCCAGTACCATCTGTCCATGGGTGGCACTGTCCCTTGTCCCCAATGGGCTGGTCGCTCCTATATCAATTGTTAATCAAGAAAATACACTACAGACTTGCCCACAGGCCAATCTGATGGAGGCGTTTTCTCAATGAGGTTCCTCTTCCCAAAGGACTCTGCCTTGTGTCAACTTGATGCAAAATTAGCCAACTCATCCACTGTAGCCACTTTGATTCAGAGCAATGATTCTCAGCTGGTCATGGTTCTATGCCCCCCACCCTGGATCACCAGATAATGACTAGAGGCCATTTTTTGGTTTTATAGTAGGAAGAGAGTTCTCTCTCTCTCCAAACCTCCCAGGTTGAAGCTAGTGTACAAATTCCTGCCATATACCAAATGACATTCAACTCTACAGTGCCACTTTTAAGTGCAAAAGCTTACAGGCAGACACATACATTCTCCCCCACCAATGCACCCTTTCTCAAGGCACACAAAACAAAGATAAACTTGCTTCTGTGTTAGTCTAACATGCTCTTATGAACAAAATCAAAAGCAGTAAAAATAGTAGACCTGAAAGCTTTGTATGACCTTTTGCTTTCATTTCCACTCTGGACAGTTCCTTTCCAATGTCAGCGTGTGTTTACAACTGTGCTTTTACTGGGATTCCAGCCCAGCCCTGCTAACCTCACTTAGTTCTTCCCAGCCCATTCCTTCTTAGCATCACCATTGCATTAATATCTGAACTCCCCGGCCCCTTCTCCAGACCTTTTTCATTTTAAGTGTGTCTCACACTTCCTATCTAGGAGAAGGTGGCCTTGGCCTTCTGATTCTCCTGTTTGCAAGCCTGAGGTTTGGAATGTGTACATTGTGCTGCCATTCCTCATTGAAGGGATGCTTGAGGTCAAAGTCAGGGCTTCGTGCATAGCGAGAGAGCCTACCGCCAACGAAACTACAGTCTGGGCTTTCCTCTTTTTACCTCAGTACCCATACAGTCTATGTTCTGCTTCTCAGTCCCAATCACCTTACTTCCTTTCTTCGTCGTCTAGTGGGACTAACATCATATGCCAATGCACAAAGGACACATAGTGGGGGGGAAGATATATGCAGTGGCATGCTTCGGGCACTGAGTATCTGGAGACAAAGGGGACAATTTTTCTACAGCTGAAATATTGTAAAGATGATTAACCTAAGCTATTTCTAAACCTGAGTCAAGGTGAAGAAAATGCTTTCTACTCTGTGTGCCAGTAACTGACCTGGGTGACCAGAACCTGCCAATCAATCATGTTTCAAACTCTAGAAGTTTGGAGCTTGTTGATTTCAACTTGAAAACTGCACTGAGCATCTGCGTCTTGCTCCTTTACTTCATTTCAGTCTCACCTAGCTATTGACATCATCCAAGAAACCTCATCAGTTCACTAAACTAAACTGTGCCTTAAGAAAACTCTGTCCCCATTGTCGAGAGGAATATTCTAATTTTCTTCCTCTCATATATGAATACCTGATTATCATGGTCTAATATGTTTATTAGAAAAAGAACATTGAGGAGATGGATTTTGTTTGCTCCTTTGTGTTTAGTACCAAGAACAGTCCCCAGCATGGAAACAAGATTGGCTAGGTTCACTTTCAAACCAATTATGTCTAAAGTGTGGAAGTGTGGAGTGTTCCCAGACCACACAGAAAACTCAAATTCCCCTTTAACTTGATGACTATAGACTTAAAATTCTAGTCTCTCAATAACATTCTAAATTCACTAAAGACTGTTTACAAAATTATACTTTAAAAGGACTCACATCTATCTTTGTGGGAGTAAAGATATTTCTCAGATACTCCCTGAGTCATGTACAAAAGGAGACATCTCCAATTATTTTTATTCATGTAAGACACAATTTATGGTCTGATTAAGGGACAAAAATTACAGGTCTGTTTTGTACTGACAATATTAAGTGTTGAAACTGACCAGAAATGGTGAAGTAGAGAAAATTCCTTCCTGTTAACTGTGATGCATGCTTGGAGTCTGACGATACCTTGCTTGCCTGGGAGTCTAGCTTCAGCCAATGAGACAAATTTCTCCCACCAGGTAGAAGTCCATCCAAATCAAGGTTTACCACACTCATGTTGATCATCGGGAAGGACATATCACCTCTTTGTACACTTTCTTGAGCTCTGACTGTCCCTGTTCCTCCTCTTGCTCTCTGGATCTTTTCTGGAGATGGAGCTGAAATATAAGGACCATTGCATGGTCTCACAGGCATGTATATGTAGCCACTTGTATCTGTGGACTCCATGAATATGTGAGTCACCTTCCATAGACTCAGAGTCCACAGCAGGAAGTTTTGTGAAAGCAGTTGATTAGGAATGGGTCTCAGAAGGGAAATGTAGGAAGCAGACTCAGGAAAGGGAAAGAATCTAAGGAGAGATACAATCTTAACTGAAGTGTCTTCCATCCTGGAATATGAGGTGTAGCCCAGAACTGTTCTTCTAAAGGAAAGGAAGCAGCCCTGGCCTTTGCTTGCTCAGTAGAGTAGAATGCAAGCACACCATGACCTCACTGGTGATAGCTCTTATCCCATACTGTTCTACAATATCCAGAAGCTGCAGCAGTCTTTAGTCTCCAGTAGAGATGTGATGATGTGCCCCCCTTTACAGGTATTTCCTCTCGCTTACCAATCTCAAAGACTCATGGATCACAGTTATAGCCATTTTTAATATCCAAAGCACTCTCCCAAAGAGTTGGTACATGGCACAGGGCTAGTCACAGTGCCTTGAACATCATGGCTGGCATCCTGGGTTTGTTTTGAGGAAGTTCATGTACTACAAGACATGTGTACCAAGCATTTGCAATCCCGAGTAGAACCTTCTCCTTGAAAGCTCGGAGTGCTTTCAAGAAGTATTTTAACAAGTCTCAGGGAACAGTGGAAGGGCTCAAGCAAGATGGTAAAACATCTGATCTAAAGATGAGAAGACATCATTTTATTACCAATTTTGAGTAATAATTAAATGAAGCCATTTCAGCAAATCCCTCTGAAATCTTATTTGCATTTATATAATTTTTCCACTTATTTTTTATTTATGTCTCTGAAGAAACATGATCTTGCAAAGTATTTTCAACCTTAGCTTATTCACATTTGAGGCTGAAATTTTTTAGCTGTGCTCTGCATTGTAGTGGATTTAACAGAATCCCAGGGCTCTATCCAGGAGATTTCAGTGGTTTGTGTACCTGTTCTGCTCTCACATTGTCAAATATCTACTGGAAGTTCAACTCATCTTGGCTGAGAAGCAAAAGGAATCAAAGGTCTTTCTGGTGGTTGCAAAGGGCTTCCATAGTTATATCTTGACCACGCTAAGTTATCCTAGGCCTTGATCTCCTTTTCTGTAGAATGGCAAGATATTCTCTTAGTGGGCTGCTCTATTATTTTGACTAGTTAATGCTGATACTGCCTAAGAGGAGACATTGGTCATTTTAATCTCTTGTCTTTGTTTATATTGATTAGACAGGATTATTTTATAGACATATAAGATCGTTGTGTTCAGTCTAACAGGGAGATGACATAAGATTATGTTTTACAACTTAAATTCAAGCTTTCACACACACACAAACACACACACACACACACACACACACCCTGCTAACTGGAAAACATGCCACAGTTCTTAGAGTCCATAAGGGAATTTTATTAGGTATTCAAGGCTTTTCAGAAGGCTTAACTATGTGACAATGTGGTAAAAAACCATCCTGTGAATTCCCTACGGACAGATGCCATTGCTCCCAGTCATAATTGAGAATCCTTTTTGAGAAGGCCTGCCTACCAAAAGCAACAATAACGATGGTTTGAAGTTCACACCAAAGTGGTCTATAGGAAAAGAGACTAGCTTTGTGAAGTAGTGACATAGTGACATAGACAGCTGTAACTTGGAAGAGAAAGGCACACAGAGAAGCATCCCAGTCAGATTCATTAGATCCTGGCTACTGTGTTCCTTCCACTCCTGCACATGGAATTCTTCCTGTGTTGAACTACAACCTCAGAGACATAGATAATAGAGGGGAAGGTGTTGCCTCTGTCTTCCCATTCATACCATGGGCAGTTCAAATCAAGATCCAGGAAAACATAGAATAAATGTACAAAACCACAAGAAAGCTCAGTATCATTCTTACCATTAATATTGTGAAGATTTTTCTGAAATAGTAAATATTATATTTGTTCAAAAATATATCTTCTTCTGTCTCTTACATAGAAGTGCAGATTACTCTGAATTCTCTCATCTTCTTAAAAGTTTCTGAATAAGTGATCTTGGTCTTGATCCTAAAATGAAGAGCCCATGAGCAAGAGTAGAAATCATTTCTTCATTCTGGACCTGTGGTGGGCATCTTCATTACCAGGCTCTGCATTCTCTTTCCTCTGGAGGAGATGTTGGATAACCTTTTCTCAACGGGCCCACACCGATGGGAAATACGCTATGCATTTTGCTCAGTGAAGTCTCTGCTAAAAATCTACCGTTATGATTCAAAAATCACCATAGACACTGACAAAGCTACATCCCAATAAACTCTTATTCACAACAACAGGCAACAGGCAAGATTTGGTTTTCAGTCAATAGTTTATCAACAGGACCATTTAGGATCTTATTTTCTGTATCTACCTACTTCACTAGCAGTTACCGCTGTTGTAACAATGCTTGTAATCAAGTTCTTTGCCAGACGTTATATGACATTGCTGCCAAGTAAATGAAGTTTCATTTTGGCACTGTAGTCTGAATTGCTTGGCTTGCACAGAAGTGGGTATCCCATTAGGTGTGCCAAGTGATTGTTTGAAAAAATGGCAAAGCAATAAATTCTCTGGCTAGATGTAGAAATTACACAGTTGATGAATTCTAATGCAAGGATGAAATCTACAGAACGGTATCTAGACATGCTTAAGACCATTGGCATCTCAAAATTGTTAACCCAGAAATGCTCCTGTCTGAAGAAAAGACAGGGACAAAAAAATGGAACAGAGACTAAAGGAAAGGTCATCCAGAGACCGCCCTACCTAGGTAGGATCCATCCCATCTGCAGACACCAAAACCCCACTCTATTGCTGATGCCAAGATGCACTTGCTGACAGGAGTCTGGTATGGCTGTTCCTTGAGAGTTTCTGCGGGCACCTGACCAGTACAGCTGCAGATACTCACAGCTGCAGACACTCACTCATTGGGCTGAGCCCAGGGATCTTAATAGAAGCCAAGGGAAGGACTGCAGCTGAAAGGGATTACAGCCCCATAGGAAGAACAATATCAATTAACCAGACCACCCAGAGCTCCCAGAGACTAAACCAACAACCAAAGAGTATATGCATGGAGGATCCATTGCTCCACATACATATGGAGCAGAGGATGGCCTTTGCTGACAGCACTGGGAGGGGAGGTCCAGTGGAGGCTTGATACCCCAGCATAGAGGTGTGCTAGAGTGGTGAGGTGGGAGTGGGTGGAGGAGCACCCTCATAGACGAAAAGGGGAGGGGGGAAAGGAGGTATGGAATGGGGGAGGGTTGTGGAGTGGTAACCGGGAAGGGGGATAATGTTTGAAATATAAACAAATAAAATGATTAATAAAAAACAAAAAAAGAAGCACTGAGAAGTTCTGGATCTGAGAGTGACAGCTCAGGATACTCAGGACAGTCCTCACCCTTCACCTTGCCTCCAATCCCAGTTTTCCTTGAGTTTGAATAAAATACTTCTGTTGGGTACAGGGGAAAAGTTCCTGAACAGAACACCAATGGCTTATGCTCTAAGATCAAGAATCGACAAATGGGACCTCATGAAATTGCAAAGCTTCTGTAAGGCAAAGGACACTGTCAATAGGACAAAACAGCAACCAACGGATTGGGAAAAGATCTTTACCAATCATATATCCAATAGAGGGCTAATATCCAATATATACAAAGAACTCAAGAAGTTAGACTCCAGAGAACCAAATAACCCTATCAAAAAGTGGAGAACAGAGCTAAACAGAGATTTCTCAACTGAGGAAATTTGTAGGGCTGAGAAGCACCTAAAGAAATGTTCAACATCCTTAGTCATCAGGGAAATGCAAATCAAAACAACTCTGAGAGTCTACCTCACACCAGTCAGAATGGCTAAGATCAAAAACTCAGGTGACAGCAGATGCTGGCAAGGATGTGGAGAAAGAGGAACATTCTTCCATTGCTGGTGGGATTGCAAGCTGGTACAACCACTCTGGAAATGAGTTTGGTGGACCCTCAGGAAAATGGACATAAAACTACCTGAGGACCCAATTATACCACTTCTGGGCATATACCCCAAAGATGCTCCAACATGTAATGAAGACACATGCTCCACTATGTTCATAGCAGCCATGTTTATAATAGCCAGAAACTGGAAACAACCCAGATGTCCCTCATCAGAGGAATGGATACAGAAAATGTGGTACATTTACACAATGGAATACTACTCAGCTATTAAAAACAATGACTTTGTGAAATTCGCAGGCAAATGGATGGAACTTGGAAATATCATCCTGAGCAAGGTAACTCAGTCACAAAAGAACGAACATGGTATGTACTCACTAATAACTGAATATTAGACCAAAAGTTCAGAGTACGCAAGATTCAATTCACAGCAACTGTTGGACTGAGCATGGGGTCCCAGATGGAGGAGTTGGAGAAGGGACTGAAGGAGCTGAGAGAGTTTGCAGCCCCATGGAGGGAGCAGCAGTGTCAAATGGCCTGACTCCCTGGTGCTCCTGGAGACTGGACCACCATCCAAAGTATACACATGGAGGGACCCATGGTTCAGACCACATATGTGGCAGAGGAGGGCCTTTTTGGTCATCAGGGGGAGGAGAGGCCCTTGGACCTGAGGGTGTTAGAGGCCCCAGTATAGGGGAATGCCAAGGTGGGAAGACAGGAGTGGGTGGGCGGGTATGTGTGTGGGGGAATATGCTCATAGAGGCAGAGGGAGGGGGGAGGGGAGAAGGAGTTTCCAAAGTGGAGACCTGGAGAGGGGGAAACATTTGAAATGTAAATAAAGTAATCAAAAAATAAAAAAATATACTTCTGTAATTTTCTATCCTTGAGTTTAGAGTGAGGTGACTCTGATATCTTCTTTTTTAGCTAGTGGAAGGGTCTTCTCATCTTGTTGCACTTTTAACAGAAAGACCAATAACCAAATAGCAGATGCCTGCACCTATTTCTTAATCTACTCTCCTTGGCCAACAGATCCACCTGACCTTTCCTATTTATAACCACTCTCCCCTTCTAGAAGCATCCCCCCTCTGTGGTTTCTAAATTCTTCCTCTCACTTGGCTCACTCACTAGTTCAGTTCTGCGACTCTTTACCTTTGTAGGTGCTGTGTCTGTGTATCAGGGCCTGTACTCAATTCTTTCTTTTCCACCACAAATTCATTCCAATAACTCCTAGCCATTTCTGTGACTTTGACACCACCTACCCACTCATGATTGAAAAATCTATGCCCCATACTCCCCAACCAACCAATCGACCACTGTGAGCTCTGCTATAAAGGGACAGAACATTCTGACAAAATAAAACACTTATGAAAGAAAAATCAATCCCAAACCCCATCAATAGGTGTGATAGACTAAATGTGAATGTTCGATATTCCCAGGCTGAAACTATAAACCCTGAGGTGATGGTGCTGGAGGGCGTGAGCGTCAGGAGCTAGTTAGACCACAGGGGTGGGGCACTGTGATGTTGCCAGGACATAATGGCTGCCTCTGAGGAATGAGGTCCTCTCAAAATGTTGAATCTGCAGGTAGCTTGATCTTCCAGAACTATGAGAAATAAATTGTCTTCTTTATGAACTACCATGTTTTTGCTTTGTCACAGCAGCCTAGTTAGATCAAGTCAATACCAAACAGAAAAAGAAGGAACCTGAGTTAAGATGATCATGATTGTAATACATGTGGAATGGCCAAGAAACTAACAGAAGTGTCCTGGAGAAGTCCGGGGTATGTTTATAGAAATATGTTTCAGAGTGGCTGCATTCTGTGAGTTCCTGTGATGTCTGCCAGAAAGTTGCAGCAATAGTTGTGGGTGCGTGTGGCTCACATCAGAGTACTGTTGCAGTTCTTTGAATATGTGTGTATGTGAGAACTCTTATTTTTGTGTGTCCTGATGCTCGTAGGGCCACCTCCTGCATTCTAGTGCTTCACACATGCAGGTGCAAACTTATTCCCAAACTCAGATTATTTCTTAGCGTGTTGATATCATGGAGACAAAGCCCGGGTTTTACAGTCCTTGTGCAATGTCATAAGCAATGCAGTGTACTTGAGCTTCTGTGGCTCCCAGCTTCTAAATGATGCTGGAGAATGATTAAACGGGAAGAGCACAAAACTTGCCTCATAGCTGTACTGTGAGCCTACAGTGCATATGGTAGTCAGCACAGCATCCAACTACGTGTTTAATAAGCAGTAGCTGGGATCAATATCACTGTGATCAGCATCAGGCTAGGAGAGCTACTCCAAGCTGAACAACTGGAGCTCTCTGCTCTTTATCTCAGTAACTTTAATTCAGTGGAAGTGACTCTTACTCAGTGCCTTCTGAATCTAAAATAATAGCAAGAGAGACACTCAGCCACATCTGCTTCAGCCTGAGAGATGGTGTGTATTAATAACTCCACTTCAATGCCAATTGTCACAATGGCTAGAAGTGTACAGCAGGAAGTGATGGCAGGAAATGGGACAGATTTGAATAGACGCTGTGGGAAATCTTTGGGGAATCTGTATCTGATCGGTCTCCAGAAGGCAGGAGAGTTTCAACATGTTATTATGAGTGTCTAGGTTGGGGTGAGGGTATCTTGTTCAACCCGACTCCATCTATTATCCCCATTGCCATTAATAAAGCATGACCCAGGAAAGGACACTGCTGGATGCAAGAGCTTCCCAGAGTCCTTTATTCTCATAATTTTGCCTCTATTTCCAGTTCAAAAATTTTCCAATCATTAGCTGAAATAAAATGTGTCATGAATGTAAGGGTCCTTCCTTAACTCCATCCTAGGCATGCAGGGTGAGGCACTACCTTGGACTCATTGGATCCATTCACCATCTACCTCACCTCTGCCACAATGACTGACCTAAATCCCTCAAGAAGGACCAAATTTACCCCTGCTTACCATCTCCCGGGGCTCTTCCCTTCCCTGGGATGAATGTCTTCTTACTACCGATTCAGAATGGCAATGCCTCCTCAGAGAAAACCTGCAAGTTTTCTTCACAGCAGCCCACCCTAGCTCCTCACTGTCCTCCAACCACCTGTTGATTGTCATTGCCACCTGCCCACACCATGGAGGCACAAACTTTCTGTAAGTCTAGGTCATTGGTGCATCAACAATCTAAAGATGATGCTGTGATAGAAACCCTGAGGAGTGCTTGCTCTAGGGCTGTGTAGCTTGGGAGGTGCAAGCTATACAGTTGAACAGCAAAGACCCTACACAAGAAAATGAGCCCAGACTTTTCTCTGTCATGACGAATCTTTTAGAAGTTGATGTGTTTTCCTTCCTATATTGGGTTTTTCTTATTTAGGCTTTCTATTGCTGTGATGAAAAACTGTGAACAAAGTAACATAGGAAGGAACAGGTCTATTTGGCTTACATCCTGAATCACAGTCTATTGAGGGAAGCCAAGACAGGATCTCTACTTGGGCAGGAACCTGGAGGCAGGAGATGATGCAGAGGCTATGCTGATTACTTCTTTGCTCCTCAAGACTTGTTCACCCTGCTTTCTTATGGCATTAGGATCGCCAGCCAATGGATGGCAGTACCCACAATGGGCTGGACCCTTTTTCATCAATCACTAATTAAGGAAATGCCTTACAGGTCTGCCTATAAGCTGACGATACTGAAACATTTTCTCAATTGAGATTCCTTTCTCTCAAATGACTTTAGCTTGTGTCAAGTTGATGTAAAAATATCCAGCACAGGATTCTTTTTTTGTTTGTTTGGGTTTTTTTTTGAAACAGGGTTTCTCTGTGTAGCTCTGGCTGGCCTCAAACTCAGAAATCCGCCTGCCTCTGCCTCCCGAGTGCTGAGATTAAAGGCATGCGCCACCACTGCCTGGCCCAGCACAGGATTCTTATATAATTGAATTCCACTCATCCCTAAAGTTTCTGCCTATGAATTTCCAACTTTACCTATTACCTGCAGCTTCTGTCTGCTTCCTTGGACTCGTTATTTACATCATTTGAGTCACTAATTCATAATAGTGTATATATGTTCGATATATGCTCATCTACAGGTATATCTTAAATGCAGATTTCAAATTCTTTGAAGAATTTTATGTCTAGTTTCTGTCCTGTAGTTTCAGTGAGTCTCTTATAAGTTTGAAGTGTGTGTGTGTGGGGGGGGGTATGTGTGCATGAGTGTGCATGCATACTCGCTATTGCAATAAGCTATTCTAAAGCAATGCATATTGTTCCGTTCAGTTGGGCACAGACTGTCCTTGTCCTAGTCAACAAGTACTTCCTGCATGTCTAGGAAGTACCACATTCTGTGATACCTGAAGATGACAATGTACAAATTATCTATATTAAGGCAAGATATGATCAACTTTTGAGAAGCAGTGTTGGCATCAGATGGAGTAACTGATACTTATGTGACAAAATAAGAATGTAAGAACTCTAGTAGGACCAGAAAACAGTCAGCAAAACGACAAGCAACAAAGCCAGTGACATCCAGGGACAGCCTTGGAGATTTGAGGAAAGACTCACATATCATTTATCAATTTTTTGTTGTTTTTTGTTTTTTCGAGACAGGGTTTCTCTGTGTAGCCCTGGCTGTCCTGGAACTCACTCTGTAGACCAGGCTGGCCTCGAACTCAGAAATCCACCTGCCTCTGCTTCCCAAGTGCTGGGATTAAAGGCGTGCACCACCACTGCCCAGTGACAGCTAAAATCTTAATCATACAAACAACATATAAATCAATAGCAAAAATAAAAGCTTGATGAAAAGACAGACAAAGGAATCAAAATTGTTCAAATTTTTAAAAAGCAACATGCATGAAGAAATGTCTAGCATCCTTGGTTGTCAAGGAAATGTAAATTAGAGCCATGCTGATCTATCATCTCACACCTTAGTTAGGATGGCTAAAAGGAAAAGGCTAAAGCATAAGAAGCACTGGAGAGGATGCAGAGCCAAAAGAGGCAGTGCACACTGCTGTACATATGTAAATCAATGCTGTCTTATGTAAAGAAATTTTAATAATTTTTAAAAGCTAAAAATAGACCTATATAATTCAACTGGTGAGCATACATCCAGCAGAGAGGAGAAGTCGTATGTCTAAAAGACATCCACACTGCTCTGTTCAAGGCAGATCTATCTACCACAGGCAGCCCAAACAAAGAAATGGCCCACATGGCTTTCACCATGTGCATATGCGCACATCATGCATGCAAAAGTATACACATGCCATAAGCTGTTCAATCCCGTTAAGAAGGGCTATACTTACACTTGTAGCATAAATGATCTGAGAAGAAATTGTGCTAAGTGAAACAGGCCAGGAATAGAAAAACAAAAACTGTATTCTCTTCTCACAGAAGTGATGACTCTACAAAGGCTGAAGCATAGAAAGGGAGCACAGAGCAGTTGCTACAGGGGACTGACAGCTTAGAAATCAGAGAACTGTGTGCTAATGGCACATGTATTCAGATATGAAGTAACAAAGTTCTCGAGATCCATGACACAACACACTGTTAATGACAACCAACTCTCTGCTTTACATTTATCCAGTGAGTAGGTCTTAAGTGTTCTCATCCAGAAAGCTAATGACAGGAACTGATGAGCAGGGCACTTAGCTCTTCTGAAGAAAATTACACACGGAAATCATGTATCCAAATATCACGACAAATGCTGTCAAGATTATCTTCACAAAAGGGACGCCCCAGGAAGACCAACAGAGTCGAGTAACCTGGACCCTAGGGGCTCTGAGAGATTGAACCACTAACCAAAGAGCAAGCATGGGCTAGACTTACCCCCCCCCCCCCAACATACACATAGGTAGCAATTGTGCAGCTTGGTCTTTATGTGGTTCCCCCAACAACTGGAATGGGGGCTGTTCCCCTAACTGGGCCACCATGTCTGGCCTTAGGGAGAGACCATGTGCAGTGGCTTGATGTATCAGGCTGGGTGATATCCAGGGGGCACCTCACCCTTCTCAAAGGAGAAGGAGGGGAGTAATGGGGAATCTCTGTGAGGTTCTAGTGGAGGAGGGGGTGATACTGAGATATAAAGTGAATAAATAAATTAATTAAAAATAAAATACCACCATAGAACTGAGAAAATACACAGAGACAAAAAAGAATATCATTGACTCCCAGTGTGGACCATCTTTCTGGGGCTAGCACAACATTGTGGAGCCTCCATGGGTCCCATGCTTGAGGCCTTTGGGGACAAGAAGCATGTTTCTTTGCCCAGTTTCTGATTGGTGCTGATCCAATTCCATGAGAACTACAACAAATCTCTAGAAATTTAGCAGACTCCCTTATTTGGAATCCCAGTTTGAGAAACCAGAGAGAGTAGCCCAAAAATGTTTTCTTGAAATTGGAAGCTTGAGAGCATTGGTTTGCAAAGCCAGCAACCATCACAGAGTCTTGAGTTCTGGTTAGGGATGTGGTGATTCGGAATCTTTCATGTCCAAGACCAGCATGGAGGTGACCCTGAGGCCATTACTTTCTGCACAGCTTTTCCACTCCTCAGCAGCATTTTGTCACTTGGAAACATCCATTCACTCTCAACTTGGTGATATCAAACTGACAAGATTGCATTCCTCCTCATAGCTGAGCAGCATTCTTCTTCGTGTGTACATGCACAAAGATCATGTGCAGGGCCCAGGGGTGGGAGAAGGGATAGGACATGGGCTTTGTCAGTTAGTTGATGGAAACTTAGGCTTTTTCCCAGTCATAGTATGTCTTGAGCTTCTGGAAGTTCTACTTTTAACTAACATAACATTTATTTTTTTTAATTTTAATGACTCTCCATATTTTTTCCATATTATCTGAGTTATGCTCACTAGATTCCTATCTGTACTTTAGATGCAGATAGAAGGCAGTTTGTTAATACTTAGACTAATCTTGGGCATTCCGTAGATTATTCCTGAGTGATGGAGCACTGAAATACAATGCAACCCCCATGCAGAATGTATATGGGTTCATCTATCCAAATTTAAGCATCTCTTTCTGTGATGGGTATTGTGAGGTGATGTTTGTATCTTTGGAGAAACTTAGGGCTCATGGAGGTAAGGAATGTGTCCAGTATGCTGTGGTCATAGCTGACAAATGACTGTTTCCTGGTCTGTTGGCTTCTGCCTTACACTAAGCACAAGCTATGTTAGTTAACTGCTGTTGTGTAACAAATTACCATAACTCTTACCAGATTAAAGTGACATGCTGATGACCTCTCTCTGACATCAAAAGCTGTGCAAATCTGCTACTCGTGGCTGGAGACATCATGAAGCTTCACTGAAGATCAGTAGTCATTTATGGAACTCCAGGAAGCTCTGCCTCTCAGTACCTTGCCTGTTCACAGTAAAAAGGTGATTTCCCAGTGAGAATTAGGAGAGGGAGAGGGAACAGGGGAGAGAAACGTTGAGGTAAAAAAGTGGGTAGGGATGGAGACAGACAGACAGACAGAGACAAAGACAGAGACAAAGTGACAAAGGCCAAGACAGAGTTGTAGACTAAGGTCAAAAGATACTGCTTTAGAGGGATCTGACAGCTGCCCTGGTCAAGGTCTCCTCCCTATTGTGACATACCTGAGTTTAGAATGTTCATCGTAGGTTTTGTGCCTTATCTTTTCATTTTCTTAACACAGATACCACAGAAATGAAAGAGAGAGAGCTACCTAAAATTAATTCTGCTTGCATCCTTCCAAGTGCTTTGCACAACTTTGACTGGATACAATTAAGGTCAGGGTATAATGTATAATCCAGAGAGAGAAAGAGAGAGGGAGGGGGGGAGAGAGGGAGGGAGGGAGGGAGAGAGAGAGGGAGAGAGAGAGAGAGAGAGAGAGAGAGAAAGCACAAAAACTAGACACCACACCCGCCTACAGATTAAGTGCTATTTCTTTTCTAAACATGTCAGGACATTGTCTAGCTTGGGAGCAGAAAACTCTATGAAGAGAGAAAGGGAAGAAATGAACCATAAGTGGTGGAATCATTCCACAGTACACAAATAATAAAAGTCCTGCTGTTCCTCACATGGATCCATACCCACAATTGAACTTGACCCTTTAAAAAATATCAGTGGGAGACTAGAGTGTTTCTAAGACAGGAGTGTCATCTTAGTTTTCAACATGAGTAACTACAGTGATGACACCTGTGGGGGGTGAAGCACTAGACATGGAGTCTAAGCAAGGAAGAGACAGGGGCTTTTGCCTGGAGTCCAAGAAAAGTGTTGTTTATTCATTCATTCTTCTAAGTCACACACATAGAACCTTTATCATTAGCATTTTGGGGAGCTATAAAAATACACAGAGTGCGGGCCTTGCTCTACAGAAATGTGATGGTATATATTACTTTTTACAGATTTAGTAGACCAACATGGTCTCCAAGTTTATTCATCTATGTGCCAAATAGTCATGTGTCAAGTACTGCGTAAGAAGATTCTGCTGGTAGAATCTACAGCTGGTAGAAGCAAGGCTTGTCTTCCAGGACCCACAGTCTGTAAGAATCATGTCTGAAGTTGATCAAGATAAGTATGAGGAGAAAGAAACAGAGGTAGAAATGGAAAAAAAAAAAGCCTGTCTCTACTGGCTTCAATTTTTTGTTTTTTCTTCTCCCATTCCCCAGTCACTCCCTTTGGGAAGTCCAAAGTCAAAACTCACAAGAGAAATGGACACTACAGGAAACACATATCAGGGGCCCAAGGGATTGTTTCTTGAAGGTTTTAGGGGTAAATCCTATTTATGGCAAAATGCAGAATAAACTGTCTCTACTATGGCACCTTGTAGAGTGTACATCACGGTTCCATGTCAGATCCCAGTTCATCAGAGAAGTTCAGAGTGATGAAAAGCTCTCCCAGTTATTATTGGAACTAAAGGAGAAGGAATATGCAACTGGACTTGGTGACTCTAAGGCACTTGTTCTGACTCTGGCAGTCTGGGGTTTCTGCACTGGAAGCTGTGGTGCTTCAGGGGCTAAGTACTGGCTCTGGAGCCAAGTGTTTAGAGTCAAGTCCCCCACTCCAAGCCGTAGGCAGTCGTGTGACATTGCACACTGTGAGCCCTAGTTTCCTTAATTATAAAATAGGGCTAAGAAAGCATACCTTACTTTATAAGGAGAGGCCAGCCATCCCTGGGTGGGTACATGCAGAAATGAGATAATGCGAATGAAACTCAATGCTATTCCACTGCAGTGAGCTGCAGGAAAGATAATGAAAGTCATTTTCTAATATGCGGGAAATGCAATTTGCCTCTACTAGCATACTGCCTAGGGCAACCAGCACAGCGCTTTGAGGCACTGGTCTGTATCCTAAGCTGTAAAGTGCAACAGTTGTTTCATGGGACAGGAAGGCCTAGCAACCAGAGGTTCCAAGATTGCAGTCTGAGCCTGGCAGTAAAAAGGAGAAAAGTAGGGTACTGGTGGCTTCTGCTTTAGGAAAGGTCTCTGGCCAGAACTTTTACTGTCCATATGTTGTCAAATATCCAAGATGGTGACACTTAGATGCATTTCTATTTAAATGTGCCTTGAACATTGCAGTAAATAGCTATAAAATAACCATCTTTACTGCCTCTCTCTTTAACTACTCACTGCTAGTTCAGTGGCCTTGAGGCAGTTATAGACTCTCCATAACTTTGTATTCTCAATGATATAATACTGATTGAATCCTCTCAAATAATGTTACCACTATGAAGATAATATCAACATTACGTGTAGGAAAGAACACAATAGATACCTGGTAAACTTTCGCTACCTCTGGCATTTTGATTGCTATATTGTATTTCAATCATTCCCTTACATGGGGTTCAACTCTACTAGATTGAATGGTCTATAGAGATAGGACAGGAGATGACCTACATGTGGGTTCACTTTGATGTGACTAGAGCTTTCTTGAGCCGTAATCACCAAGATAGCCCCAAGGCAACTCCTGCCAGTTTTCCCATGTAGTTTCTCAGCAAACTATAAATAGATAAAGTCATTACAGTGGTGGGTGAAACCTTGCTTCTGGGACGTGTGACAATGATGTCAGTTGAAGATGAGCTTGATTCATTTCAGCCAGGATGACATCACTTTTTCTCTAACCCATAAGCATGCATCTTTTATGACCCAAATTGCAAATACTCCACTGGATCTCTTTGAAATCCCAGGTTTATCTATCCCTCTTTTTTCTGTCTCATGGCACCTTGGGACTTATCCTCATGCATTAAAATTTTACTTTTATAAGATACCTGTGACAGTAGAACATTATTCTTCAACCTGTGGGTCACCACCCCTGGGCAGGGTCCAAAAACATTTTCACAGGAGTTGCCTAAGACAACCAAGACACTGGGAGACACAAATATTTCCATTATGTTTCACAACATTAACAAGATTACAGTTATGAAGTAGCAACTAAAATAATTTTATGGTTTAGGGTCACCATAACATAAATAACTGTATTAAAGGGTTTTGGCATTAGGAAGGTTGAGAACCACTGCTGTGGCAGATTAAGAATAAATCCACACAAAAAGTCAGCCAGTGATCCCAGTCAATTTAAATAAGGAACAGGCATGCCAGGAAAACTTTCTGGAGGAAGAAAACTGAACCGAAATACAAAGAACTCAGAATTGATTGCCAGACAAAGAAGACCCATGTCCTGTATACCTGCAAAGAGGCAAGTTGCACACAGAGACTAGAGTAC
The DNA here is from genome assembly GCA_028551405.1 of Uromys caudimaculatus. Classification (NCBI taxonomy): domain Eukaryota; kingdom Metazoa; phylum Chordata; class Mammalia; order Rodentia; family Muridae; genus Uromys; species Uromys caudimaculatus. The sequence continues at coordinate 96,737,184 of CM052708.1, forward strand.
TCATCAGAACTATCACAAAATGGTGTGTAGTACATTTGAAGCCTGAAGCCCCATGTCATATAATGTGAACGGATGCCTTGGTGTAGAAGTTCCAAACAAAACTCTGTCAGAATCAGCTTCATAGTTCTTGCTAAAGCTGGTAATGTGAAACCAGGAAGGATCCAATGCACCAACATGCTTGAAAGTGCTCTACCTCGGAGATTCGCCCCCAGCCCTTTCATAACTAAGTTTGACGCGGTGTCTTAGTCACCAAAGTTGGCCTCACATTTAATACTCCCACTTCAGTCTCTCAAGTAGGAGAGATTGCAGCATGTACGTCCACTGCATGTGCAGACACTGTATGCAGTCACACTGCATGTGCTGCCAGTGTGTGCTGCCACTGCCTGTTCTGCCACTGCATGCACTGCCACTGCACGCACTGCCACTGTCTGTGCTTTCTGTACTGTCTACATACTCTTCGAATGGACTCACCATTTGTTTAATCAATCCACAAACTTAATAAAAAATTTCTCCCTATTGTGAAAAATAACTCTTATTATCTTGAATAAATGTAAGATAATGAAACAAATAGGTAAGAACAAACCATTTTAATAATTTCTTGCTTGATATTTTGGTTACTGCAGGTTCTGAACTGAGATAACTGACTTTAGCTACTGGTGGAAACCAGTAGGTTTCAGGAATGTGGTGTTTATAAATCCCACCTACAGCTAGCTCTTTACCTTGAAGAGTGGAGAGAGATCTGGAGGCATGCAGCCATGGGGGGCATGGCAGGAAGTGACATCGTCACTGTAAAACCGAGACATGTGGGAAGGCACTTATGTCTGGGTCACTGGACAGGTATTAATCATTTTTAAAATCACTCAGTGCTAATGGCAAGGTTCGCAAAGCCCTCGAGTAAGCACTCCTTTTGTTGTTCCTTCTCTATAAATAAGCAACATCACTGAGAGATAGGGCAATTGGAGTTTCTAATATGACTCTTGAACTGAATTTTAATGTCCTAGCTTGCTGTCATGAGCAAAATGACTGTTGGTCAAACAACTAGAGGACACCCTGTGTCAGCAGCAGCTACCATAAACAATGGTTTGAGAAAACCCCAGAAGACTGCAGAAATTTCAGCTCCTGAAAGGGCTACTCAGCCAGGGTTAGCTCATTGGTCCTCGTCATTTTACTATCATAAGTCTTGAAGAAATAGACAACCCAGCAATCAGTTCCATCTAAGGCAAAAGAGGAGAATACGCCTGGTGATCTAGTAGAGGGATTGTTATGAAGAACACTAAGGAGTTATGCATATGATTGGGACAAACACATGAGATTTTCAGTCATTCCTTTGTGTCCTAGCTTGCTGTCATGAGCAACTAGCTGTGTAAGTCAGATAGTTGGTTTCTTTGTTGAACAGACTGGGAGACATTCTCTGTGTTATCTCCCTGGTATCATAATATAAGGGTCAGTACAGGTCTTAATATACATGGTCTTTTCTTGACTGTTTTCAGTGGTGTGATATAAATTGGTAACATAAAGAAAGCAGCCCAGATAACAGTGCACAATGATAGCAGTGGAGCACCAGTGATGGTGTGGAGCACCAATGGCGGCTGGAGAGCACCAATGATGGCAGAGGAGCACTAGTAGTAGCTATGGAACACCAATGATGGCAGTGGAGCACCAATGATGGCATTGGAGCACCAGTGGTGGCTACAGCCATGCAGTCAAAAGCCCAAACTGTAAAAGCAAGATAGCAATTGACTGCTTAACAGCTGGAAAATCAGCCAAAGTGTTCCCAGGTGTCTATGGCAAGAAAAAGACAGCAGTTAGAAGAATAGCAAGAGAGGGCAGCAGACTGAGACAGTAGTGATCCAGAGAAAAGCAAATCCAAGCCCTGATGGCCAGAAAATCCAAGAGAGCTACTGAACCTGAAGGGTCAAGGGTCTCAGACACCGAAGACAAGAAATCTGGTTCTGGCTGCTGTTAAGGGTTGGAGAATCTCTATTCCTAAGTCCACACAAGAGATGTGCCACCTGTAGAACTAAGTATGCCAATACCTAAGGTCTTCATGAGGATTTACTAGAAGTAGCCACTTGCAGTTACTATCATATATTGAAGGATATAGAAGTTATCTAGGCATTTGAAGAGCTTCTCCTCGCATACCTGTGACTTCTACACGGATAAACAAAAGAGTGCTGTCGCCTCATTGACACCAGGATGAAGGAAAATCCTTGAAAAGGTTTAAAGAAGTGTATACCTTTGGAGCATCTTTCTGCCTATATTGTAGATGAGAATTTACAGAAGCAGACTGAGTTTCTAGGTATCAGAAGGAGGGAAACTGTTATATTCCAAGTGACAAGTACGGAGGTCTGACTGGAGAAAAAAGCTTAGTGTTAGGATGAGAGAAGTCATTGGTGGACCCTTCAGAAAGCAGTGGTTGTGCTCGATAACTGAATGGTCAAGGATCTGAGATGATGGTGGTGTAATATAGTGGATACATCACAGGTGATATCTTCTCTTCTCTGGATTTGGCTGGCCACATTCTCCCAGACTCCTGACCATTTCACCTGCTTCCAATGGTTCAGAACTCCAGGGCATACAAATCACACTTTGAAACCTTGTCCTTATTAAGACTGTAAATATGGCAAATAGACTAAAGAAAGAAAAAACAAATTATGTCTTGTTCTCAATACGTAATGATATTGCACAGTTGAAAACCCTTTAAAAGAAACTCAAGTACAAGGAAAATGACACATTCAAATTCACCCAGCAAAATCCAGGAACCCAGGAGGAGGTTTGTAGAGTCCAGGAATGATTAGATATTCTTGCTTGTAGTAAGCATTTAAGTGAGGTAAGAAAGTTATGAGCCAAGCAAATGTCTGAATCTTAGATCATTTCTCAGTGTTTCTGGGGAAACAATTTCCCTGGCCCCAAGTGTCTCAACACCAGGCATAGGAACTCTTCCTTTGAGTTATTGGTAGAGGTTGCCCAAGTGACTCCCCACAAATTATAAACTATTGTTATTATCCTCAGCTGCACCACAGAGATAGGGCCACATTGCTAAAGACAGCATGCACTCAGAGAGAAGACTTTAACCATCACATTAGAATCCCTGCCCTTTCCTGAAGGGTCAATGGGCATTATATCATACTGCCATATCCAAGAAATGATTCTAGTCACCTTAGCTCCCTGCTTTGGATGATAGTAACAGCTATAGGCACAAGCAAAGAACAGCTAGTAAGCTAGCTCATATCATGTTGTAAGTGACTAGAAACAGATTATCTAACTAGAACCAGAAATAGCTTATGAGTCTCAGATCTTAGAAATATAATTTGAGATAGAGTATGTACCGTTTCCTTCCTATGGGGCATCTTAAATGATCAGTCAATAAGACCCACTGATTGAGTGAGGCTTAATGATAAAGGAGATGAACCAGAAAATGGAAAAGGGGAGCTCTGTTTAGGGAGGTGGAAGGAGGTGTCTATGAAGGACAAGGGTAAAATAACAATAAGGATGTCTGAAAAAGTCATAGGAAATGAGTATTTGTTATCTACCAGAAAACCTATAATACATGTAAGTCTGTGCATAAATAAATGTATATGGTTCAAATGAAATTTCCCTACCTGGGCTAACAATTATCCCTTGAAGAGCCAAAGACCACATGATAAACCCATCAACACCAGGATGGGGAACCTTCTTTGAACTGTTGTCCAAAAGACTTCCTGTAAATTACAGACTTGTTATTGCCCTAGGTTGCCCACAGAGGTAAGTTCCTATTGCTGAAGATGCAACACACTTCAGATACATGGCCTCAACTGACCTGAGTTTCTCCCCCTGAGGACTAGCTTTCATAGTACCAGTAGGCATCATAAAAGCTTCCAAAAGGAGACAAACAACTCTACGAAGCTACGATGTTTATTAACCACAACAATGACCAGCATGACATGGCAACCCTATGTGTACCAAGCGTGGCACACATACGTTGGTTGTAAGTACAAGCTCTTCAGTCAGATCTAAGACCTGCCCGACATGAGGGAAATCATGTCTGATACTAGAAACCTATCCAACTACCCAAGGTAAATGAAGTCATGGATTTTGGAGAAGAATCTACAACTACTTTACTAAATCTGCATAACCTCTAAGTAACTACATTCTAAACATTTGTCTTATATCCACAGATAAATGTAGTCTTCATCCTTCAATAAGAAAACTCTTTAAAACATATGGAAACCATTACAAAAAACCTACAACCAAACTGCAGAGTTATAGAATTCAGTCCCAATGGATAGATACATCTGCAAAACCCTCTTGAAGCTTAGGCTCAGGGAACACTGTAGAAGAGGGGGCAGAAAGATTAAATGAGCCAGAGGATCATGGAGTTTTCTGTGAGATTCTGCCTCCTAGTAACATCAGAAGCTACATCCATAAACTCTCATCAACATGATTGCCTAAACATGATCTGGACAAGGACAACAGTAGAGATGCCTAACTGAAAGAGGGAAAGACCACTAGCCACCAACCCTATACAAAGAACTACTGGCGCCCAAGAAAAGCCAACAATGGGAAGTTTTCTCCAGGGAGAGCACACAAATTGGTAAGGCAATATAAAATGGTCAGCTCTAAAAATATAGACACAAGTAACATTATACAGAGTGTGCAGATTGTATTTGGGAGTGTGTGTGTGTGTGTGTGTGTGTGTGTGTGTGTGTGTATGCGCATATGTGTGCACATGCATGCACGCTATATGGGAATAGTTGGAGGGAGAACTAGCAAGGGTGAAAATGATGCAATTATACTCTCAAAGGAAATAAGAGTTTTCGAAAATTGAAGAAAAGAAAAAGAGTATACCTAAGTGACACTGGCAGAGTATGTTAATGTTTAGCAGTGGAACCAGGGAAGACCTGAAACTTCAGCCCCTCCCATTTCTAAGAATGATGTCATGGGTTCCTTTTATGATACCTTATATTGAACACACAATAAGGAGGAGGAAGAAAAATAGGTTCCTTCAGACAGGTTCATGAGCCTTTATTGCTGAGTGGACTAATCCTGCAGCCAGATGTTCCTGCCAGAATGCAAGCTTTTTTGGTCAGGAGGAGGGAAGGGCACACACAGGAGTAACTGTCTTTTCACAAGAACTAAGAGTTCCACCCCCTCAAAACTACTTTGAAAAAATAGGCATTTCTTCTTCCTTCATTCTCAGTGTGTGGATTTCTCCCAAATGGCTGTCACTTGAGGCTGTTCATGTTGAAAAGTTTCTACTTAAACCTCCTGCTTGTTGATTTAGTGTTGAACTTTATCCACTTAAAAAGATTGAGGATGTTTTTAATTAGCCCTAAAGATACTTCTTAGCTCTGAGGAGGGAGGCCAAGGATATTGCAAATTGTGGTCCCTCAGAATCCTAGCATCAATGAGAGTCCACAGGGCTTCAGGAAAGAAGAACTTGCACAAATACTTGTACTGCAGTCTTCTTCGACAGAGACTCCAAATAAACCATAGAGGATATAGAATATAATCTTTACCCAGAGTGTGAGAAGCTTAGGAACACCTTCTTTGCCATAGAACATAGTGTCCATATTCAAATCAGACCTCTAATATATGAAAGTGACTTAGGTCTTCCTTGTACTGGGTTTCAGGGTTACAGGGTTTCAGTCTTCCGTGTACTGATGGTTAAAAAGATTGCATTTAAAATGATCCAGCTAACACAGCGACTCATTAGAATTCCTTGAACTCTTGAAAATGTTGTACCGAATGCTTCCTCTGCAACCAGGGTACTCAGATCAGTACTTGCAGCAGTTTGGCACTAGGAATTAGTGTTTTAGAACACAACTCTTCTACATATCCAGTTTCAGTGATTAGCCTGTGCTTGGAGACCACTGTTGAGGTATTCCAGGTACACTCCCTAAGTACATCAGTACTGAGATGTTGTTTTTAAGCCGGGTCTCAGTAACATGCAGTATTTTTTCTTATGCAAGGATTGAAATTGATGTTTCTTTTTGTTTTCATCTGGATAGGACTTTAATTGAGCAACAATAACGTGTCTGTTAAGTGGGTTGAAGTGGTGGTGGGGATGATGGTCCTTCCAAAACCATTCCTGGTGAAAACATGAAATTTCCCTCAATACCCGAGTAAACACGTAACAACCAAAGAGAGTTTCACTCTGCCTTTGGATTACACTGTTGGCTTGGCCAGCTATGTGTTTCTGCCTGAGAAGTGGGTCTACCAAGCTGCCTCCCAGGCTGTTATAGCACGATGCATCAGCTTCAGTGGGTTACTGATACTGTAGTCATGCCATCAGTTTATACACAGAAAATGTCCACAAAATGATGAGATTCACTTCTTTTTATTCTAATTGGCAAACTTGATTTTGGTTAGTGTCCAAAAACCTCTAATGTTTCAACTCACATATTTTCTTTTCAGTATTTGACAGAGATACACAAATTGATGGCTTTTGGAGATCCTTTTCACTGTTTGCTAACCATGCCTTGCTCAGTTCAGACACAAGTAGACACTCTGGTTTCTACCTACTAAATTAGTGGCTAGTGAAGGGCATGACCACTCTATGGTATGATTTAGGTAAAGATTTTTATTTTAGATATGAGAGAGAGAGAGAGAGAGAGAGAGAGAGAGAGAGAGAGAGAGACAGACAAAACCAGAGAGAGCACATATTGAGAGACTAGTGGGATTATAAAGAGAATGTGTGCATATAGGAAGGGAACCCTCTAAGCTGGAAGGAGGTTAGGGTAAGGGAGGAGGTGATAAGGGACGGGGTGCTAGCATAGACTTTGAAATGTATAATAGTACTTGTGACAGTGACAGAGCCTGGCACCACATTTTCTCTTCTTTCAGAGGTAAGGGAAATGGCTTCTTTTGGTAAAGGGTAACCAATTTCACATGTTCCTGAGGAATGCTGACTTTTATCTAACTGCCAGAAATCCTCCTATAGTCCAGGTTAAGCTCATTGGACTGTCCTTTGTAGCTTGAAAAATTATATTTTTCTATTGCACCTAACACTTAGAAGAGTCTCAACAATTCAACACTTGCTTCAGTTACTCACTGGGTTGTGTTGCAGGGTCCCCTGAAGCAGCAAATAAACTACAGGACCAAGATGGGCAGAGCGGACAGAGAGGCTGTAGGGGGACATGGAAGCAGGAGGTGGTGATTATGACCCCAGCGTGATGGCAGTGGGAACCCACACTGAATAAGAAAGATAATGTGAATAAGTCTTTGGGAATAAAGAGCCCAAAAGGTGTCAAATAAATTACAAAATTTCCAGGTAAAGGATGTATAGAGATATGGACTGTAGTTTGGCAAGAACCCAAGAGCTTGCTTTAAGGCACAATGAGTTTGAAGCTGTACTAGGACATCTAAATGCCAAGCCTCAGCTGGCAGCTGGAGATAAGGGACTAGCTCCTGAAAAAAAGAAGCAATCTTCAGGTTTTGAGGAAGAAAGATACACCAGGGCTACGGTGAGAAGTGAGGGGAATACGGAATTCTCAGACATTCTGTGAAGGCAAAGTAAGAAAGACAGAGCTGGGTGAGTCTGGGGGTTGCTGCTGACTTCTGTGAGAGGCAGGGATGGGCTCCTGCAGTAATGTGAATGTGACAGCCCCTGCCTTCAGTGAATTACGTTCTATCTTGAATAGTCATTCCCAGTCTGTGACTGCGTTGCAGGGACCATCCTGTCTTCCCCTTGGCTAAGAGTAAGATGTGTTACTGCATAGTCTACTGTGGTCATTAACACCTCAGCGCTGAACCAGACCCCCACTGAACAACCCTGTGAACAGCCTCTCTAGCTCTGATAAAGCCCTAGTGTGTAAGAGAAGTTGACCCTCTCTGATGAGAGCTCTTCTGAAGTCTCTTCTGAAGTAACCCTGCCCCGACCAGACCATCTCCTACTGTCATTAAGCTGCCTCCTTGCCTTTTTCCTTACAATGGATGTGCAAATAGCTCATGCTTAGTTTTAATGAGATTGAAATTTCAGCCTTCTGTCCAGAGCATGGTCATGTTACATGGTGATGCTCTAGACAAATCAAAGATATTCCATCTCGAAAGAAGTTCTTTATGCACATTTCCATGTATTGTCCAATTAGCTCAAATGGGAAATTCTGCTGGGGGAAACTATGTAGAAAGGGAAGATACAGTTACCCTTTAAAATGGTGACCTTTTATTTTCATATTTTATTCATCGTTCCTTAGTAGATAAGCTTAAACTCCTTGCTATTTAAACTGTATTACTGATCCACTGAAGTCACTATAAAAACATTAACACTTTTGTTCAGCACTATAACTCTCTTATTTGCTTTTCACGTAATATATTATAATTTATTTATCCAATCATTAAAGCAGTTATAGCTCCTTATTATGCCAGACTAGGAAAGACAGAGCAATTCAGGAGCATTGAGCACAGAATCTGTATTTAACGTAATATAATAGGAAACTGCAGAAAAACAGTTATTAACTGCTCAGGACCTAGACTAGGTTTACTACATCAATAAAATGGGCCTAATTAGAATCAGATTTGTCATATGATAGGTTGTCTAGAAAGATGGGAACTAGTAAGTGGAATGAATAGTCACAAGCAAGCTTCCTGAGCCACCAGCCCACAGTTATCACGGTAGCAATATGATGGTCATCACTGACCCCTTCTATTAGTTTAGTAATACTGCATATTATTGTGCCTGGGATTGTTTTAGTTTGCGAATCTGAAAGGAATCCCTATTGTTAAGGGTTTTGCTCACATTAGTCATTTGGGATGCACTGCAAATCAAGGGTGGAGGAGACAAACAACAGGAGCCCTAGTCAATAGACAACCATTATCAGTAGCAAGCCAAGCTGCCTGAGTTCTCTGAAGGGCTGTCCACTGTGGCAGGAAAACACCTCCCCACACCTGACACCAATTCCTGTCCTGCCATGAAATGTTACCCAGCTATATAAGCCTGGGTATTATCCCATATTATCTCAGGGACTTCAGGCTAAGCATCTTACTTCTGCCTGTAGCACCTTCAGACAGGGGACAAGATACCAAGAGTGCTACAGAAGGCGTCGGTGAGCTCCAGAGAAGCTGAAGGGCACAGAAAAGAGCATCCAGCATCAATTTGGGCCTGTGAACTCCTGGTTTTTAATCCCAGTCTTTTCTCCAAAAAAAAAAAAAAAAAAAAAAAGAAAAAAGAGCACTCTCAGCACACTGCCAGCTTCTTCTAACTTCAGCTTCCCCAGCCGTAAATTGGGGACAATTTCTACTCAAAATAATTTTGAAATATCATATACATCCTCTAAGTGGCACGTACAGTGGCTAGGTTATTAAAATCCATGATCAATGTCCTGGGAAATGGCTCCCAGTGTAAAGCTAAGCCCATGAACAAGATCATATTTGCTTGCAGTGTGCATCACCTCTGTGAAGTGTATACAGAGCTGTATAATTAGAACAAAACACACTCATGACATTGAGAGTCACCCCTTCTAGTTGATAAGACAGTAGATATTTTGTTTTTCTCTCTAATTTCTTTTTATTTCCAAGAATTTCCAGAAAGAATATGTATTTCTCTATAATCCAAAGATGTAAATTTTATACATTAATTTTTCAAGGCATTTGTGAAGATAACAGCTAATTATGCAAAATAACTTCTGATCGCACATGACACAGAAAATTTGCTTTGAGCTTTGATATTGCAAAAAGAATGTTCTACTAATAAAAATAATTAAATGAGTAACTACTAGAAAAGATATTTTACATTTATGTTGTTTCAATTCTCATATCAATCTTACCTTGTAAATATTGGTCTTGACACCACTATAGACATATAAAAAACTGAGAAATATTAGGAAAATGGAGGCTTATTAAAGAAAAATCACAAATTAGCTTTGGTTCCTCTTAATAAATTATTCAAAATTAAGTTTAATCTCGGGGAAAAGAAAAAAAGAAAGAAAAAAGGAAGGAAAGAAAGACCACACATACACACACACACACACACACACACACACACACACACCACCACCACACCACACACACACACATATACACATAGAGAGAGGGGAGGAAGGAACTCAGGAACCTATAAAGATTGGAAGTAATTTGAAGAGCTGATTTCAGTGGCGCAATGGTTAAAATGAACTGTACAAGGGTCACTTTATCCTATCATGGAGGACATCACATGGGCCTTGGGGATTTTAAGTGCAGATTCCAGGAACAATTTCTCTGCATCTCTGAATTGCTGCTATTTTTTGTAACAATAAAGGAAGGCTGGAGGCAGGCATTTTAGCCTGCAAAGACTTCATATAGCTCAAAGATGAGAATGAAGGGCTGCTGATTCTCAGACAGCCCTGTCACAGGCCATGTGCAACAAAGAATAGGGGACTTGCCCATTACCACAAGCACAGCATGAGAAATACAGAAAGCTCTGCCTTGGACAGAACCATGTCACCTCGTTTTATTTTGCTGTCAGCAAAGTCAAGGCCCTTCTCTTGTTTGTTAGTGCTGTTAGATTGCCAATTTCTCTTAAAGCCTTGGAACTCAATTAAGTGAGCTTCTAAGGCTGTCAGCTTTATACACTCTCTAAAAATCTCTTCTGGTCTCTTTTTGGTGAATTTTGTTATTAATAAAATATCAAAGAGAAAAGCTCTAAGACTCTCACCATGAAAATCAGTGAGGGAGGGGAGGGTGAAAAGAGGGGAGAGAAGAAGATAGGAGGAGAGAAAAGGGGAAGAGAAGCCAGGGGAGGAGAGGGCAGTGGAGGAGGAATACTCAATGCTCCCAGGCACATGGAGGGCAGATGACCTCTAAAGGCTGTGGTTGGTGAACCACTGTCAGATAACATCAACATCACCACAGGAGGCTTCATCCCCATACCTGGGCTGCTCATGTAAACAGTTCATTGAGTGTTTCTGAATTCGGTAGTTAACTTCCTAAGAATATCACCTGTGGTGAGGACTCAGACATTGGTCATCTGCTGATTGCTATGCTGTTTATTATGATGACGGTGGTAGTACTTGGTTCAGTTACAAGGGGGAAATATTGAAACTGAGGTCATAGGAAGCATGATTTTCAACCCCCTTTCTTTTTGTTAAGTCTAAGAGGGAAGCCCTGCCTATTTGGCCTGATGACTGACCATTCCACTGAAGTTGTGACCATCAGAACTTCCTTCTGAGAAATTTTACTTTTGAAATGAAGAAACAGCAAGAATGATGAGTATGAGTAACTTTAAGGTTGTAGAAGTTTGAAGAAAACCCAAGTCCCTGGCTGGGGTGAGGTTCTGAGTCCTTCTTTGGATGTCTAAACTAAGGTTGTTATACTTGCCAAGGCTGCAAGGCAGAGCAGGCATCATTGCTGCTGCTTAGCACTTTTCCTCCTACTTCTCACAGCCAGGCTTCTGTCCTGTGCAAAAAAGCCACCCTATTCTCAGACAGAAGTACTCTGAGATGAGGTCCACCAGCTAACCATGTTTTCCTGTGGCTCAGTAACGCAGATCAAGCCATTCCTTTGGCATCAGAGACTGTTTAACGTTAGGCAAATGAGCTAATTCACACCAAAATGACATAATAAACTTTTGTTTTTTGTTAGTGGTGGTAGTTTTGCTTATTTGTTTGTTTTGGGAGAAATCTATCAGGGTTCATTCTTGCATTTGTAAAGAAACTTAAGTTTTGAATGCCATATTGTCATATAGAGGGTTGGATCAGCTGCAGCCATTTTTTATTTTTCATTGTAAAAGCAGTAGGCCTGAAGTTGAAACACAAAGGAAGATGTTATTTTGCTTTTCTTGTGACCATAGCAGGCTAGTTTGTCTTTGGTCAGATAGCCCAGAACCAAACACCCAGACAAGATTCATATGCAAGCGATTCTGCAGGATAGAGATCACAGAAGAAACTGGAGTCCAGAAAGCAGGTGTGGAAAGAGGAGGAGGCCATACAGCATACAGTGGTCAGGTGTAGGCTAGAAGCATTCTGATCCTGAAAGGAACTTCAGTGGGTTACAGATAATTTTTCTTTAACTTGAAACCAAGTGAACTGAGATTTCAGAGCTCCATATCAGTCACTGCATAAATCTGCTTCAAAGAACATCAAACTCTAAACACAACTTTCTGCACATGAAGGTCAGTCTTTGAAAGTGTTTCAGGTATGTGTTGTCAAGCTCAAGTCATCAGAGATCAGGAAAGAAGGGCACAGATATGACACAAGGGATTTCGGTCAGAGAATAACCCCTCTGATAAAGCTCTTAGCTCCTCCCACTTTTACATTATCTAAAGAATCCTTAGCTAATTTAGAGAGTTGAACTCAGGGTACAAAATCATAATGATGGGCTGGTGTTTGTCAGTGTTCAAGGAGTATGTATGTATTGCAATACATAGTTAAATGCCGTCAACAACTTCAAGAATGGTACCCTAGACAAACTTCAAGATTGAGCCCATGACTTTGGTTTCTGCTGTGGAGCTTTGCCTGGCTCTTTCTGACACACAACAGAAGTGATGGAATTTCAGTTGTAAGGCTTAGCCACAAATGTCCTCATAACTCCACCTTATTTTCTGGGACTACTCACATTTGAAAAAGTCAGATGTCATGCTATGAAGATGCATGAAGCTCTCTACAGAGGTCCATGTGAGAAGAACCAAAGGCCTCACCAGCAGGCCTTTTGCAGCTCAGAGAACCCGTCTGCCTCCTTTTCATTAGTATTTAAAAATGAACATGGAGATAAGCTTCATAAAGTAATTTTTATTCATACTTTTGTCAATTTTCCTCTACTTCCTTCCCACATCCTTTGCCCAACGCCTACTAGCTCCCTTCCTATCCGTGGTGACCCCAGGCTTTTTCATTCCCTGTAGATTCTATTCCCCAATTTAGGCCTTTTTTGCCCTCCCCTGATTAACTTTCTAGTTTTATGACCCATTACCCCGACAGATGTATACACACACAGGAAAAACTATATCCTTCGATCTGCATCTGCGAGAAAAAAATGCACTATTTGTATGAGTTATTAGGCTTAATATAATGATTTTAATCTCTATCCATTTCCTCAAAATGCTATGATTTTATTTTTCTTTATGGCAGAATGAAATTCCATTGCTTACATTCACCATGTTTGATTTATTCCTTCAGCTCTTGATGGACAACATGGAGGCTGCTCAAATTTCGTAGCTATTGTGAATGGTGAAGCACAATTCACTAAATAATAAATATGGGCTAATGTGGGAATGGGTGTGTCACTGAGAGAAATCTACAGATCAGTGCAAACCTTACCAAAGTTCCAATGGTTTACATGCAATTGCAGTACATGAGTAATCATTTTCTAGAAATTTAAAGTCATAAATTGTGTGGTTATGTGGTCTGGTTTTTTCCATTCTGCATAATTTGTGATCTACCTCTACCCCATTTTCTCTTTCATTCTCTCTCTCTCTCTCTCTCTCTCTCTCTCTCTCTCTCTCTCTCTCTCTCTCTCTCTCCAGGCAATAGTTTGATTTTTGTTTTGTTTTGGAGAAGCACTCTATCATAAGCTCACAAAGCAGTCTGTTGTGTCTTTAGTTGCTGATGAACAAGATGGTGTCACATCTGTGCCCATGTTTCCTGTGAGCATATGCTACCAGTTCTTTTGGAGAAGCCTTTGGAGAGGAGTGGTGTTCAGGAGATAGGTGTGTGTCCCTCCTTTTAAGAAACTGTCCATATTCTCTGCAAATTTTCCCACCAGGATAGAGAGAAAGCTCTGCTTCCACATGTGTTTACCAGCATGTAGCATGGCCAGTTCTTTGCTTTTGATTTCTCATGGGGGTTGAGCAACTTTTTGTGCAACTGACACCTCTCTAATGTCTAATATTGTGAGTAGCTTTCATGTAATTGTTTCTCACCTGTATCCTGTTTTAAAATAGTTTGTCTATTTTGGGGTTGAGGGTGCTATTTTGACATCTAGTTTTGTGAAACATTTATGCAATATGGTTTAAGGTCCTTCCAAAGATACTTTGGTTCATGGAAGTAAGGGTGTCAAGAATTAAGACCAAGAAGTGGGGACTGTGAACTCTGAGAATGACATGCCACTGTACTCCTAAATTTGCACAGCTGTGATTACCTGAGAAACACTGGCACAAAATTAGGCCCATCAGCGCACTATCATGGAGGAGGTATGAGCGCACTGGTCCCCTCCCATCCCTGAGGAATTACATGAGGTTAAGGATCGCCAGGGGCAGATGAGATTTTTTTTTTCCCAGTGGTGTAGCCACTTGTGAGGTGTCCGTGATTCTGAAAACAGTCCCTCACTCATGCTTCTGTTACCAACCTTATTGTAATACACACACACACGTACACACGCACACATGCATACACATGCACACACAAACATGCACATGCACACATATGCACACACACATATGACTTGCAGACACACAACACCAACACACCCTAAAGATAAATATTGTGATTTTTCCACTTTGCTCTTATTCTTTGAGATGTTTTTGCTAATTAAGGAACTTGCATTACTATGTAAAAATTGAACTCAATTTGTCAATTCCTATAAAATATACTTTATGTATTTTATTTCTTGATATCATATATATATATGGATTAATTTGAGAGTTGGCAACATATGAGTCTTCTAACCCAAGAAAATTCTAAATTTACCATTTATTTATGTCTTGTTTATTGTCATTCAGAGATATCCTGTAGTTTTCAATGTGTAGATGGTTTGTATCATTTATCAAATTTATATAAAATTATTGAGCTTGATGCTGCTCAAAATATACATTGTACTTTAATATTATTATTACTAGTTTAGAAGAAATAATTTTGTACATTGATCTTGACTCTTAAATTTGGTTAATTTTTCTTTTTATTTCAAAGGATTTTATAAGGCCTTCTTTACACTCTGCCTTGTCAACCTATTGATAAGATGACTTTCAATTATTATTCCAATATGGATACCCAAAAAATTCCCTTTCTTATTTTGAACAGATTTTACATTTGCAGAAGAGTTGCAATGATTATTATTATACTTAATATTTCTCCTCTTATCCTTCACCATTATTATTTAACAATAACTTTAAGGGTTTCTGTGTTTAGATGAGATAGCATGTCCCTATGTAAACAGACTAGGCCCAAGTGCTGGCATTATATGCGTATGACATAGTGACTGTCTAAATAGGGATATCTTACAACCATGATGGTTATCAAAAGTAAGGGAAGACTATTGATAGAATAATATTAGTTTAACTAGAGGCCTGTTTATGCAATTTGGGGGTTTAAAAAGTTTATGTTTTATCTTTTTCATGATGCTGATGCCTCTTTCTTCTGCTATTTGGTCATGAATATACTCATCATTATTTTGGCGAGCTATTATCATTTAAACCTTGCTTTTATCATCCATAAAGTTTTTAAATTATTTTTGGGTTTGCTGTATACTAGCATGGCATTCTTAATTTAGTAAAATGCATTGCTTAAATATAAACCATTTAAAATATAACCATTTGAAATATAAACCATTCTTTCATTTTTGGTTGATCATATGATCATGTCTATCTCAGTAGTAGTAGTTGTTTGTATGTTTTTGTTTTGTTTTTGTCTATGTCCTCAGAAGCCATTGATGTAAAATCGAAAGTCAATGGATTTTTGGGTTCTTGCTTCTCAGATTGGAAGACTGAAATTCACTGACCACAGATGATGGGAGGTTATCATAACAAGAAATTTTGTTATATGATTCTAGGTGGTTGCTTAAGAGAGAAGGATGGAGAAAGGGAAGAAGGGGAAAGAGGGCACTGTGCAGCCCAGAGAATGAGGAGGTCAGCTGATCAGCCCCACTGGCCACACCACAAGCTGTGCAGGAGCCTTTGTTAGCTTCAGACACATCTTCAGGAATACACTCCAGGACGAGAACTGACCAGAAGACAAAGGTGTCCATAGCGCCCCTCCCTCCAGCCAGGACATTCTTGGAGCTGCTGCTGTGGAGCTCTGTTCTCCTCTGACCTGCTGCCATTTTCACCAGTGCCATGTCTCTCCCCCTCCCCCCAGGAGCTCTGCATCTGAAAGCATTGTTTCCTCTTCATGAGTTAGGAACACTTTGTTATAAAATGCTTCTCTCTGGGTCTTGCTCTTTGAAGTTCTTTAAGGCTTGTTACACTATTCCAATCCTTTCATTTCTCCTGGGAGGGGCATTTTTCAGCCATCTTTAGCAGGAACCTCGAGAACTCAGTAAGAAGACCCTTCCAACAGCCCATGCTTGGCTCTGGACACCAGCTCAATACTCTTTGCCTGAGAACTGTTACTTTGCCACCATAGATTGCTGCTTGGCCTTGGAAGTTTTTTCCTCGCAGGTTCATAGTTCAGTGTTCCCCAAGACTGCAGCAGCTGCTGCAGATAGACGAGACCTTTCCTATACTGGCCTCTTCCTTCCCTCCCTTGAGTCTATTTTCAACTCCCTCAACTGCAGTTTGTCTCTGAACTCTGGGAGAGCACTGTGCACATGCCTGTTTCCACCTTTGCACTGCAGTTGCAAGTACATCTCAGATGCAGATCCTGATCAAAAGAGTGCTGGACTCTTCTACTCTTTATGGGACTGCTTTCTTAGACTTCCTCGGGTCCATAATTCCTCATAATTCTGCAGAGCTTAGGCCAAATCAGGTTATAGTCAGAGTTTTCCCTGAGGCCACATGCCTTCTCCTTGTGTGTATTTCTCTTGGTAATTCACCAGCCACACTGGATTAGAGTCTGCTCTCAAGCCTCAATTTAGCTTCTTTACTTCTCCAAGAAGCCTGTCTCTAAACATAGCTGTATTTTTAGGTACTAGTGCGCAGGGGCTGGGTATCTTCTTGGGGGGGGGGGCAGTGACACAATTGGCCATAGTAAACAGTCTCATAATAGGCTACTATGTCCCGCAGTAGGAGCAGTTTGGAATATGTGCTATTTGCCAGTCATTTCAAGAGCATATTGAGACTGACACTCACTCGATCTCCCCAGGATCCACACCAGGTATAAATTACAAATGTCATGCATGGCTAAGGACAACAAAACAGGAGAGGTAGGCAATGTCCCTCAAGTGTTGTAGAAGCTCAGAAGTGCTTGGGTTTGAACATCAGTGTCACTGAAGACCCTCACTTCTCTCAGGAGGGATTGCATTCTTCTGATGCACACACAAATGGCAGGATTAATGCCTACAGATTATATTCATAATCAAATAGAATTGTGAGGCGCTATTGCCAAATCTGAACTGCTGCAGTTGTACTTCTTGCTGGCCACATGGTTTTTCTAATCGAGTAGCCGAGAAGCGCTAAAACTGTCCATCCCCAGAAGCCAGGGACAGCTTCCATTCTTTGTTCTCTCATTCAGTCTCTTACTTTGTTTGGAAAATATTCCATATCATAATTTAAAACTAGCAAATTTTCTGATTTTCAAAGAAAGGAAACGCCAAATAGTGCAGTGACCTAGGGAATGCCGAGTGAAGCTTGCTTTATGTATGACTGTCTGAGAATTCTCATTGCTTTGAGAGAGGACGATTTACTCATCAGTCAAACAGAAGGGTTCATTTGGTGTCAAGGGAAATGGTTAGTCTTGGCTTAATGCTTTCCTGAGTGGCCATTTGTCAAAGACAATTAATGATCATTACAAATATATTATGACATAGATGTTTCCTATTTTAAATAATAGATTAGGGTAACACTTGGCATCAAGGTTTTGAAATTTTATCTGATAACAGGAGTCTTTTGGATGGAATAAATGGTCAATATGTGATACATACTGACCTGGTTTGTTCAGCAGATTCTACTATCCTTATGCCACTTCGGGGCTGTGCAGTATGGTTTTCACACAGATAGTGTTTTCCTATATCTAGACATCAATTGTTGAATGAGCCTAAAAATTCCCATTTGACTGAAATTTCTTTTATAAGATTGGCCCTGTTTTTAAATTCACCTTGCTCAAGTAATGTTTAAGCTGTTATCACTGAAATGTTAAAATTATATTCACTTCACAAAGAAGTCAGAGAAAAATACTAAAGGTTCTTCTAGGCCTCAGAATACTGAGAGCTTCTCTGCCCACACCAAGGCTGCCTGCTCAGTTCTTCTAGACTAATGTTCAAAGTGTTTATTGTTTGAAAGAGTAGATTCCAAGGTGGCAACAAAGGAAAGTGAAAGACTCAGTGCTAGTTAGTTTAGGAAGAGAACTCTAGAAGCAAGAATGAGGACTTGGAAGGGGAAAGCAGACGTTACCGAGGGCAACCAGAGTATGTGCAGACATTCCCTTATCACACAACAATGTGTTCTAGGACCCTCAGTGGATGTCTCAGTGACGTGACAAAGTCCTGTGGTGAGCATGTCCATTTTGGTACACACACACATCTATGGTATTTAACTTATGTTTAGGCACAGTAAGAAGGTAACAATAGTAACTAGCAATAGAATGGAATAATTAAAACAGGTTATATGAGTATAGTTTCTCTCAGTATATCTCCTGCTATAGCATCCTTGTTGTAAGGATATAAAATGATACATCCTGTGTAATAACAAGAAATGAGGTGACCACAAAAGGCAGTGTTGGGCTACAATGTAAATGTCACTCAAACTCAAGCACAACAGAAAGGGACAGTGGATCTGATAACTCAGGTGGCTTCTAAGTAACCAATGATAAGATAAGACACATAGCATAAATACGCTAGTACAATCTAAGTCAGATTCAAGGCAGGAGGGGTTTATAATTCACATCACTTCTAAGAGCATCAAAGAACTTGTGAACTGCTTATTCCTTGAACTTTCTATTTAACATTTTAAAACCATGGTTGACCAGTGAGGACAGTGACTGAAACCCTGACAAAGGAGTCAGTGTGGTCTGTTTGCCATTTAGACCCTGAGGCTCCATCCCCACAGAGAATCTACTGGGGTCTGCATATGGCACATTTCCCTAAATATTCTCACATAGGAGCTTGTCCCCTGCATCTCGGGATATGTGAGTAGATCTGACAAGTAAAGATGGAGCCTGCTGCTTCCTTCGCTCCTGTCTCCGTACTTGAACATGTGCTCTTTCTGCAGGCATTGCTTTTCCAGGACCCCAGCACCATATCCTTTGAGTCCTCCAGTCACAGAGAGCATCAACTGCCTAAACCTATTTACTTTAAAAGAGTTCCCCAAGCACAGTTAAGCCTGCTATCTCATCCTGAGAATGGAGGATTTCTTTAGCAGATGAGATGATTCCGTGGGGAAAGGTGCTTGGTTTGCCAATCTGGAAGACTGAGTTCAGTTTTGAGAACCACTAAAGATGGAAGGAGATTTATTTTCTTTAATTGAAAATAATGTTCTTTTTGTACAATATATTGTGGTTAGGTTTTCCCTTCTCCAACTCCCCCAGTTTCTCCATATCTCCCCTTCCACCTGGATCTACACCCTTTCTCTCCCTTCTTAGAAAGCAAGCAGGCATCTAAGGAATAAAAAGAAAATAAAAGAAAATAAGGTAATACAAAACTAAACAAATGGGAGGAGTAAAAAAGAAAAAGCACAAGAAATATGTATCAGCACAGACATGCACGTTCACACACAAAGAAACCCCATAAAAAACAAATGCTATAATATAAGAGATTAAAGAAAAACAGAAAAATGCATTGATACACGTTTTGAGACACAAATCCTCCAAAGACGCCATTGACATCATTTATGTAGGCCATCTACTGCCGGGCAGAAGGCAGACCCTTAAAAGTGGTTTGTTTTCCAATAAGACTTTCTTGAAGGAAACTAATTTTTATTTGAAATTAGAGATAACTTTTGGTCTAGGCGTAGGGCTTGTCCTATGTCTGCTCTCCTCTCTGCTCTAGGTCAACAACCAACATTACACAGTCAGCCCCATCACCTTATAAGCAGAATACATTTTTACTGAAAATGTATGAACTCGCTCCTGGGATTTCCTTCTAGGAGAGACTGAACACTCTGAATAATAACATTTCAATTCTGATGAGAAATGAACATAAAATCTAGTCTCCCTAGACATAATGCCATCTGGATTTGGGATTAATGGCCATAGTGGTGAAGCATTTAAAGCAGTAATCCTAGTCCAGTGGCAGAGGCACACATACAAACTTATGTACTAGTCAGGTCAAAAGACTCTTTAATGACTTGCCTCATAAGGAGTTTGGAGGTGCTACAATATTTGTAGTCTTGTGCACAAATAAATTAGGTGGCCACTTACAAGCTATACCTCAATAGTGACAATTTTCCCATCTTTAAATCAGGGTCAACTTCATCTTTTAGTAGCTTTAATTGGCACACATTAAGCAGCATATAGTTATATTGTTCAAGTTATTGGATTTTTACCAATGCAGCTGGACAGCCATTATCACAAGCAATATGTGACTATGTCCATCACTGCAAAGATTTTCTCATGTCTCCTTGTGAGCCATATCCCACAGCTCCTTCCCAGGCAACCCCTAATCTGCTCCCTGTCACTGGAGATTCGAGACAATTAGCTATAATTAGACATATACAGTGTGCACTCTTGTTTTGTCTGGCTTTTTACAGTCACTGTAGTTATTTCGAGACTAATCTATGTTGCTATGTGCATCAGTAATTTATCTGTGTGTCCCAGCTGAGCATTTCCTGTGGTGTTGATACACTATAATTTGTCCCTTCACCAGCTGGACTTTTCACATGTTTGCAGTTTCTGAAAAAAGATTCTGCATGCTTACAAAAAAGCCCTATGTAGCTGTGTGCTGTCGGGAGAGGGAAGGCTGGAGATGTGCATTCTGCTCTCTGTGTGTTTTCTGAGTTCCAGAAGCCATCAAACTGCTTTCAGTGTCACATTCTGCATCCCCTGCCATGGCATGGAAGTTCTAGGGCTCAGTTGCTGCTACCTTTGAGTCAGGGCACGAGTTCCCCCTTTAGAGAACCAACTGGGTTCTCATTGTGATCTAACTTTGCACTTCCCTGAGGACTAAGGATGTTCACTGTGGTTTCTCATGGATTGTTTTCCACTTGTATATCTATGTGGTGAAGCATTCAATCAAATCTTTCAATTCAATCTTTCTTTCTGGCTTGCCTTCCTCCCTCCCTCCCTCCCTCCCTTCCTCCCTCCCTCCCTCCCTCTCTCTCTTCCTTCTTCTTCTTCTTCTTCTTCTTCTTCTTCTTCTTCTTCTTCTTCTTCTTCTTCTTCTTCTTCTTCTTCTTCTTCTTCTTCTTCTTCTTTCTCTCTC
>CM052708.1:96758394-96785427 GCA_028551405.1 Uromys caudimaculatus
TGACCTCTTCTTCTTTACTTATTATTGCTACACACACACACACAATCACACACATGTATATATCATAAATATATATAATATGATATGTATATTTACATATGCATGTATGTCCGTATGTATATATGTATGTATGTATGTATGTATGCATGTATGTATAATTCTTTACTAGTAGACTGACTTTTCTCTCTCAGAGCCAACAACTGTCTGTTGCTGTTCATCTGGGGTGAGGCCTTGTGAAATTTCCCCTGTGTTGATTGGTGTTATCATCTTGCCTGTCTTGTGTAAGGAATCATCTTTTTGAGATTTCATGGGTGCAATATTTCTGTCATGTCTGTAAGACACTATTTATCAGCAGGTAGCCTGGTCTTCTGGCTCCTACAATCTTTCTGCTTCCTCTTCTGCAATTTTCCTTGTAGGTTTTGATTACATTTCAAGTGTATTAATTGGGGTTGGGGACTTATTTTCTACATTTTGAACAGTTGTGTATTTCTGTAAATGTCTCTGTCTTGGTTATGGTTATCCTCGCTGTGATAAAACACCATGACCAAAGCAACTTGGGGAGGAAAGTGTTTATTTAACTTAATACTTCTATGTCACTTTTCAGCACTGAAGGCAGTCAGGACAGGAACTCAATCAGAGAAGGTACCTGGAGGCAGGAGCTGATGCAGCATGGAGAGGTGCTGCTCACTGGCTCTGCTCACCATAGCTTGCTCAGCCTGCTTTTATATAGGACCGAGGACCATCAGCCCAGGGATAGCCCCACCCGCAATGGGCTGAGCCCTTCCCCATCAATCACTAATTTAAAAATGCCCTGCAGGTGTGCTTACAGCCTGATCTCATGGAGGTACTTTCTCAGTTGTGGTTCTCTGCTCTCTAATGGGTCTAACTTGTGTCAAGTTGGCATAAAACTAACCAGCACAGTCTCTGTTCCAAACTGAAGATTCTTTGAGGAAGGATGAGAGCTACGTTGATTAAGCTGGACAGGTGGACCAATCTTTTCACTTTACAGCATGTTTTAGATATTGCTGATGCAAATTCTTTATGAATATGTAATTAGCAAATGTTTTCTCCTCAGCTGTTTGTCCTTTCAGTCAC
This sequence comes from Uromys caudimaculatus, assembly GCA_028551405.1. Lineage (NCBI taxonomy): Eukaryota > Metazoa > Chordata > Mammalia > Rodentia > Muridae > Uromys > Uromys caudimaculatus. The sequence continues at coordinate 96,759,490 of CM052708.1, forward strand.
TTAATAGTAAAAGTTCTTAAATTTGATGAAAGTTCAATGTATTTATTGTATTCCTTATGAAGCATGCTTCCGTGCAAGCCGAATTTGTTAATACCTTTTTCTCTTTTCTCTTCTCCTCAGAAGGAGGTCCAAACCATCCTTGATACTCCAATGTGATACTATCTCAAGATGTAAATTTGAAAAGTGCATGGGGATGTAGCTCTCAACACAGGAGTGTTTGTCTATGTGCTAAATACCAGACTAAAGAAACAAGAGACTATGAAGTTAGGAAGGAGCTGTGCAGCTGTGGGGAGAAGTTGGGGGTGAGAAGATGATATATTCACAGTACACTAGATATATGCTTGGAACTCTCAAAGAAAATAAAAGGTTTTTTTTGTTTTTTTTTAAATACCAAATAAATCTACGTAAAATCACTGAGCATGGTTTTCAGAAATATATTTTAATAAAATTTCAATGCTGAAAAAATCCTTTATAGTTTGGGATTTTATGTCCAAGCATATAATAAATTTTGGATTAATTTTGCTGTGGTGTGAGTTGCTGATTAAAGATCTTTCATATTTGAATTTGCAATGGTTTGACAATCACATTGTGATGATAGTTGAGAAAATAAGTGATTGTGGTTGTGGACAGACCTGACCTTGCTTTCTTTGAAAAACTGACCCTGTGATATTTACCTATGGTTCTCAGGCACTCAGCCAGATGCTGTGGCTAAATGGTAATCTCTGCCTAACATAATGCAAAGATGTGGCAGATGTTTCTAGTGGCTCTGCACACCCTGACCTAAGTCTTTTTCATTGCTGTGGTGAATGTTTCCTGTTGGCTTAAATATATTTCCTTTCCCATCTCCCACCTGAGCACACTGCATCGTGAAGGTTTTTTATGTTAGAAGAGAGTTGGCATTCAGCTTTGTAAATACAGTGTAGGATGTCAGGCAGCCATAGCTTCATGTGTGAAGGAGTCTTTCACTCAAAGTGAATCAGGAATCAGTGGGAGATTGCTTTCTTCTCATGCCCACGAACACTTCTGAGCCACATTGGAAGAATCAGGTCTCAGTGCCCATAGCACAGGCTCAGGTACAGCACAGGCTCCGGACAGCACAGGCTCAGGACAGCACAGGCTCCGGACAGCACAGGCTCAGGACAGCACAGGCTCAGGCACAGCACAGGCTCGGGACAGCACAGGCTCAGGCACAAGACAGCACAGGCTCAGGCACAGCACAGGCTCAGGCACAGCACAGGCTCAGGACAGCACAGGCTCAGGACAGCACAGACTCAGGACAGCCCAGGCTCAGCTCAGGCCCACGCTCAGGCACAGCCCAGGCTCAGGAGACCTTCCTTCTTCCTTGTTTCATTCTCCCATGTCCCTCCTGACTGCTTTCTGTGATTATGGCACAAGCTGAACACCTGCACCCAAGTCCTTGTCTGGGACTTGGCTCTCAGGGGACCTCAGAGTAAGACAATGCTTATTTTTATCCTGTTAGAGGCAATTAACTTTCACCAAGTTTATTTATTTATTTTTTTAATGAGTTTTCAGACTTGTCAAACTTACAGTGTAGGTACTGGAACTTGAGCACAGAGCAGAGATCTGCTTATTCTGCATTTTCAGGATCATCCTTCTTATTCCTCAACACCCTAGCGGAGGCAGTGTGTGTCTAAGAGCTGGGATTTAGAGGGCAAGGAACCAGGTGCATGGCTGTGTCACCTGCTGACTGCGGAAAGTAACAAATCACTCATAGTATCTTGTTTCCCAATTTTGTCAGATGCAAAATGGGAATAGTTTTTATTTTTCTCTCAAAGGACTATATTAATTGGTGTTTATAAGGCAGAGCTTAGTGGACGATGAGCTCACTGTGCTGCTGATACTGTACTGTCGCTGTTTGTCCCACCCACAGTGTACTGGAACTCTCTCTCTCTCAGTGTCCAATGTATACACAATAGCCTAGAAATATTCTAGAATAATAATGTCCAATGTATACACAATAATCTAGAAATACTCCCAAGAGGAACACAGAGAAAAGTACTGAGATGATCAATATTGCAGCATAAACACATCATTTAAAAATTACCACGTCTTTCAGTGAGACTGCAATATGAGTACGTGAAGTCAACTAATTTCCTGAAGTCTGCATCACTTTAGCATCCCAAGAGACCACATGTGCATCCCAGTTTCCTGGCAGAGGAAACCCACGAAGTGGGAAGTGGCATCTCACCCCCAGGTAGGTTCCTCTCCATCACACTGTTTGCACACTCCACGCATTCATTCATCCCTGGCTGAAACTTTCCTGTTCACTTATTTCTTTATCCATAGATGTTTCTCTCCACCATTGTTAAGAAGTTCTCCGAAGTGAGAGGCTTGACTATCAACCCTTTCCTGTTATTCTAGACTCAGGGATGGTATGCAGTGGGTATTCAGGATCTGGGATCTATTGACAAGCCTTTAAAATGTCCCCTAGGTTTTAGTTGATCTTTACACAGTTCCCCATTCACCTTATGTATAGGTTTTTTTCTTCCATATCCAAACTGTTGATTCAAAATTTAATGCACAAAAGTAACACATTACGGCCAATCTATTATTCTGACCATCTATAGATATTAGATGACAGTTAACTGTGCTAAAGTCTAGAAAGATAACAGGAGAAGGTAAAGTGAAGTCGAGGAGAGAGGTTTGGCTAGGATTTGAGAGGCACAGTGACATCACCTGTGATTTTCTGCACCACATGTCCTGTTCTCCTGCCACACCACTCTATCATCCTCCTCTGAGGTGTCCTGGGCATGCTGGGAAGCAGACGTGGACAATCTTTATGCAAGAGAAATCCAGAGCTACCAAAGGAGCAACATTCACCTTCATTGGTTTCATTAAGAAGTGATTTTTCAAGTCAAAATAACTGACAAGGGCAGACATCATTTTCAAAATGGCTCACAGGACAAAAGGAATGAAACCTCCTTTTCCTGTGTCCATAGATGCATGTGGCTCAGGAACAGAACAGAAGGAATATAATATCATGTTCCTGAGTCCACTAATGCATATGGCTCAGGCACAGATTGATCTAGGAGTTCAGATGACCTCAACAGGACTCAACCCTAATTCTTCATGTTTGATTTCTGCTTTTCTTCATTTAAAGTTCATTCTAGAGGATATTGACCTTTCATATGATCAATAGTTTTTCTTCCTGTTCATCATGCTTTAGAGGATATTTTGTTGATAAATTTCAAGAAGAGTATTGAGATTCCCATCTGTCTCATATAAGCTACAAGCCACTGTTTGATCTAATTTTTATGGCCAGAGAAGAGGCAATGGCCAGACAAGAGCTGAGCTTGAAGCTGAAGGTTGTGAAATTACATTACGATAACATTGTTTAGAATGTCATGGAGTTTGCTCTCCAAACAAAACAGCTATCACCATCAAGTGAAAGGAAAATGACTGCCAGTAAAAACTGTCCTTAAAGATCATCACATACTCGCCACTGTCTCTTCAGAGTAACAGAAACCCCTTTAGAATATTCTACCTAATTCTCAATTGCTTAATTCTGTTAACTTTGATGTTATAGTTACCAGTAGTTCAAATCACTTCCTACAATTTTTTTCCTGATCACCATCATTATCTAGACCGGTTGTCTCCATTCTTACAGTTGAGCAAACAATCTAGTAATCATGGCACAACCCTATAGACAAGAGATTATTATCTGGATTCCATTAACCATCACCAGTGGATAATCTACATGCACCTCTGTGTAAACTGTAGAATGAATGATAGCCTTACTGTGAGAAAGATGAAGGACACCACCTGCTCATTTAGAATTCACAGAAGTAAAATAAGCTGCAAACTGATACTTGTATACAAGTTCTTTGAATAAGGGCATTTCACCTGAAATTGAAAGAATCTACAGACTTGAACATTTATTATTTGTTACATCTATTATATATTTAATTATTATTTTTACTTTTAAGGGAAACCTTGTACTTCCATTCATTATTAACGGAGATAACAGATCACAGTTGTATTAGAAATGCATGCAACTTTGTTATAATCAAAAACATTCATTTTCACATAAGACATTATTTATACTTGCCAGCACTTTGAAATTATAGTAATTATCAGATGTGTTACTAGATCTTGTTGGCTAATTTGCTAATAAAAAACAATATAGAATCACAACTTTTAAATGTACTTTGTTGAACAAAATTTTCATGTAATTAATTTACATTGTAATTCCATGTTCTTTGTTTTATGGAATTAAATGCATTGTTTGAAAGAGCTCTACTGGCTTCTCCTATTGACCAGACAGCAACACCTTAACTCACACTCTCATCTCTGAAGTCCTGTTTCACTTTCTGATACAACATTTTGCTTACTTGCTGTAGAGATGCTTTTTTTTTTAATTTGTACAAGAAGTTGTTCAAATGGTTTGTTAAGTAACTATTTCTCTTAAAGCGTACAGTCGCCAAATCAGACCCATGTTTCCTCAGTGTGTTATTTGTTTGGCTATCTCAGCCCTAGTGAGTGGAGAGTTCAGTCTTTGTTTACCTGGACAGGGCTGAACCTGATATCCTCTGCATTTAAACTTACCACAAATACCCCACAAAAGCAGAATGTCTGTGGGTTAGTCTGCCTCCAGAGCTGCTGTGGTGGAGAAATCCTTCCACTATGAGTATTTCTATGTCCTTTGGTGAATTGTTTACATTAGCTGAAAGTCTATTTCTTTATTTATTTTGAAAGGGTTTAAAAAAGAGAGAGAGAAATCTTTAGTAATTACTTTGCCTTTTCAAAACAACAGTTTAGATGAATATAAGGTTTGGGTAAAATTCTCAGCCAGCATAGGGCTTGTCCATGAGACTAACCATTGTGTTTAGCTTACAATATAATTAGGTCTGCAAAGCCTGTGTGAGTAGGGTAGTCATTTAACATTTTCATATTACTATAGTCTATGCAGAAGACTTAAATTATTTTAACTACATCATTTTAGGTGAAGAACTTTAAAATGAAATGTATATATAGACTTGTAGAGAATAAATTCTATATGTATATAAATGCTATAGCTAGCTGAGAAAACGTCTGTATTCCTAAACACAGGCAGCTGGGGCTGCTCTCACAGAAGCTCATGCTTCGAAGTCACTTATGACTAGGTCTTTTAGTCAGTACTGCCTTCACTCATTCTGGAGGGAAATCCCTGAGAGAGCAGGGAACCTCAGCCTAGCGGAGTCAGGGTTGAACCTCTAGGCATATTGCTTAGGACTTTCCACCCTGTTCCTCTAGGAGGGAGTGCCAGCAATCTAGAAAGACACAGCTAATCTCAGAAAGATGGTAGCATCTTGGCATGGAGGACCATGCTTTGCACCACCATTCTTCTGGGATTCTGAGAATTATCCTAATGTCAGCCACCCAATTCCGACTTCCACAGCCAATAGAGGCCATTAAACAAGACGATGAAAAGTGTTTTCAAGTATAAGTGAGGTTCTGAATCAACTTGCAATCTGATCCCTGCACATCAGTGCATTGTGCACGTGGCCTGCTTTCTAGAGGCATGTGTCCACAGAGCTGCCTTGACTGACTGTGCACACTGGTGTCATCTGCAGCTACCCAGGACGTTGTGCATTCCTTCTGTTGGCAGTGACTATTTTCTCTTCTGTAGGAATATTCCAGAGATTCCTAAGGCTTCCCACTACCATGGCTGCTTGAGCAGCGGCTAGGCTTTACTGAGACCTGCTCTGGCTAACGTCCATTCAACCCACTCACCTGTGTCTCACGATTCACCTACTCACAGCCTTTCAATATTTTGTGTACAAAATCTTAATATGACACTCAACCTTTCTTATGTACTTATGTCGGATATTATTCTAATCCATTTATGTGTATTCATTCATCTAAAAATAAGCTTGTAATATCCTTTTGTTGCCTTCAACAAAAACCCATCCTGCTTAACAGCAGGTCCCTGTCATCTGGAGTGACTGTACTTTATAGCCTGCTGCAAGATATTTCAGATGCATTGAACGTCTAGGTTTCCCAAATATCTTTTTCAGTTTCTGGCCTCTGAAATTGTCCTTTGCCAGTTACACCTGCAAATTTCCCCACTCCTTGTCACTATAGCTACCATTCAATATCAGACAGTCCTCAGAGCCTTCTTTAGTAACTTTGAGTGGGAAGACATGCTCTCTCTTCTGTGTAGCCTGCATTGCTACTTGAATGTCTGATTGCCACAGAACTTGAAGGCCACTGATCACCTATGATACAGGGACTCACTTAATTTAGTGCTTAGTAACACCTATGTTGTCAGCATACAAGGCTAAGGCATGGGCCATGGCCCCAGATGCCTAGGGGAGACAACACAACTGTGCAGTTCAGCTCCATGTAAAAGTTAGGCACACTGGGAGGATGGAGCTGCAAATATGAAAAGCTCTTGAACCACAGTCAGGGATGGCACAGGAGACTAGGAGGTGGTGACTGTGATCAAGGGGAGCAGTGTCAGCTCTCAAGCACAAACAGAAGGGCATGGAGACTACACTCCTTTCAAAGGCTGGACTGTGTTCAAATGTGTATGATCCCTAAAGAATCTCAGTGTGCTTAGGCTTCTGGGAAGACTGTGGATCTAGGCACATATATGGTAGATTAGAGATGGCTCTAGCTCTTAAACCTGGTCTTGTTTGACTTTGCAGAGATCATGAAATTGCCTCAATCCTTGATGTCCTACTGTACAGTAAGGAGGTACCAATCATATCCATCTTCAGGAGCTTGATGATCTGGACTGCAGTGTGTGTGTGTGTGTGTGTGTGTGTGTGTGTGTGTGTGTGTGTGTGTATGTGTGTGTGTGTGTGTGTGGGGTGTGCAAAACCTTTGCCAAGTGCCTTCAGGAGGAGTATGCCAGGTTCTTTAGGTCTTGGACCTGTAAGGTCTTGGCCCTTGTGGAGTGTCGTCTGGTGTCTGCCCCTGGGATCTGGACAAGGTGGTACTTTCTCCTCTCTCCTTTCAGACTCTTCTTTTGTTCAACCAACTTAAGACAACAAACACAGACTTCGAAGCAACAGAGCCTGCAAGTGTGGTGACAGGCACCATGTAGGGAAGGACAATGGAGGGTCCATAGCTGAGAACAGCTTCTTTTATCCAAGAAGGAGGTAATGGATACCTCAGGTTGGGTCTATTCTTCAGTTCTGGCCACATAAAGCATCATCTGCTGCCTGTGAGGCTCTGTGTTTCAGATTTTTTTGCCCAAAATTCATTTTCTTCATAGAAGATTGCAATATCTGTGTTCCTACATGATTCTTACTGAATCCCAGGACAGTTCTTCGAACTGGTAGGTAGTTGGGACACGAAGCTAGCCAGGCCTGTTCACCATTCTTGGCCTGGTCCTTCTTACAGACTTCAGTGTCACATGCTGTAACTACTTCTAGAAACTGCTCTTACTAAGGGACATTGCCCACAGGAACTCCAGAGGTCAAGAGGCAATCCAGCCAACTGTTTTCTCCAAGGAAGGTTCAGACAAATGCCAGCTTACCTTAACTTCATGACAAGTAATTCTCACCACTACAATCCAAAGGAAAGACAAGCAGAGCAATTTCTATTGGCCAGGTGGCTGCCCTAAACATACAGATGGAATCCCAGCTCCGGGCAGTATTCCAGTCCCAGGAAATAATGTCTCCTAAAAGAGAACTTCTCCAACTAATGATGCAGGAAAGCCATCTTAAGTTTATCTAGTTGGATATGACCCTCATGAGTTTCTCAGGGCTTTAAACCAGGGTTTTATGGACTTTCTAGCTTGCCCCAAGTCACCCATGTCAGAGTGTCACAAATAATGTTAGAGTAAGGCTGGAATAGTAAAACCACACACTGTTCTGCCTCTGTCATGCTGCACCGAGAGGAACAAGGAAGGCCATGAGAGGCGTGGTAATTCAATAGTGTCTATTTTTAGGGCTGTTTGCAGCTTATTCATCTTGTCAAGAATAATGACCTCTCCTTCAACCCTGGCTATTCAAAGACATTGTGAACTCAGAGCCAATCTAGGAGACAATATGGAAGGATGTGGGAACATCCTTTGTAATCTTTTTTTAACCAAGGTTTTCTGAGGAATTGAGGACTCTGTATTATTTTGTTCTTCAGATGTTAATGGGAAAATGTAGATTTTTGTCTGCTATCAGAACTGTGGGTAGGAAGTGGCTAAAGAGTCACCCATATAGAGAACTGGGCTCAATGATTAGAATGAGATGTGTCTAAATATGAAAACTGGGTGGCAGGATATTCACATTAGTTTTTGTTTTCTCTTTGAGGAAATCTCAGGTTCTGGTCCCCCTTCCATAGAGCTGATGATGTGACAATAAAGTCTGTGCTACTGTCTCAGAGCCCAGTGCTCTAAAAGTCCATCTACATCATATGTTCACAATCCCATCAGAAGCTGGAAAAGTGCATCCTGCTGGCTGACCTGGCCTGACACCTCCTCAAGCAAATAATAACTTATTGAAACTCATTTGTGTTTGGGTATGTATGGTTTGTATTTGCATTCATGCTAAGACAACAGAATTGAGTAGTTCTGATCGCGATCAAAGGATCCACAAATTCTAAAATGTGTCTCTAAAAATGGGGGGAATAACAATAAGAGAAAATGTCTCACTAGATTGAAAAAAAGTAAATAAGACAAATTCCATGGATTTTATCTGAGCAGAGAATAATAAAGATGATGTTGCAAGCCAACTGAAGTTTTGAGCACTCTGGATATCACTTACAAACTGAATGCAGAAGGAAACCCCAGGGATGGCCTGTTTCTTAGACCACATGCCTTGTTGGTCAGTCTGGCCATTCACAGTCTGCCACTGCCTACAGTTTAGATGCCTGTGATTGGCTGAGATATAGCTGCTTGTTCAGGTCTTCAGCTAAACTTTTAGTTTGTCTGTAAACTCTGAGACTGTGGGGTGTGACATGGAGCTAATATTCAGACAGAACTTCTTCAGGAAATAGTCTGTTACTTACTGGCTTAGAAATACGATGCCAAGGAAAGAAAGGAGCAGTCAGATGGATAGAAAGTGGCTGCCTCCTTGTCTATCAGAGAACAGCAGCCTTTTAAATGTACCAATACTACCTACCCTCTGTAATAAGAAAATGAATTGATGTGTGTGTGTGTGTGTGTGTGTGTGTGTGTGTGTGTGTGTGTGTTACAGGAAACTGTTACCTCCAGTCTCTTCTTTCTTTATAAATATTCCTGAAAGCCACATCCCCACTTGTCATACAGAGAAGTATGGTTCCTCTCAGTTCTGGGAAGTTCCAGGAAGGAGCAGTTCTATCAATGCTGTGAGCATGCTCTGTGGTGCTGAACAAAACTAACACCCTGTCTACCTCTCAGTTCTCTCTCACAGCCATCACAGTACATTCCTGCTCTTCTTGAAGCACATAGGTGCCCCCTTTTCCCCTCTCTCATAACCTGTCTCAACCGTCCTAAGCAGGACTTCTTTGTACCCCAGTCTTGTTGGGTCACCTTGTCTTGGTGACTTGTGCTGTAAACCATCTTCTCTATCAACCCAGTTTCCTAGGTAACTCTATCCACTCCCATGAACCTAAACAAATCATGCTCTTTGTTCCTTGTATTGTAGTTTGCTTTGGTTGGAACTGGAGTCCTTTGAGAATGAAGAGCCTCCCCTCCACAGGGTATCACCCTCCCACACCAAGTCACTGCAGGACTAGGCACATCCTCTCCTACTGAGGCCAGACAAGGCAGCCCAGTTAGGGGAACTGGATCCATAGGCAGGCAACAGAATTAGGGACAACCCTCACTCCAGTTGTTGGAGAACTCACATGAAGACCAAGCTGCACATCTGGCACATATATGCAGGGGATTGGGAGGGTGTGGGCAGTTAGTTCTACCCCATGTGTGCCATTTGACTGGTGCTTCAGTTTCTGCAAGGCTCCAGGAGTCCAGGTTACTTGACTCTATTGGTCTTCCTGTGGAGTTCCTATCCCCTCCAGGTCCGGCAGTCCTTTCTCAACTCTTCCTCAAGACTCCCAGGGATCCATCTAAGGTTGGGCAGTGGATCTCTGCATTTGTTACCATTGGCTGCTGGGCGGAGCCTCTCAGAGTAGAGTTATGTCATTCTCATTCAAACAACCACAGCTATAAACCCACAATACTTTTTTATTCCAAAGAAGAGACAGATATGGTCAACAGGTGCCAGACAAGGTGTAAATCAGGAAGGGACTACAGTAGCAGCTATGGCTGAATCTAATCTCGCACCTTTTGAACTGGCAATTTCAGAAGGACAGGGAATGTCAGGTTCCATTGTGGTAGTGCTGACTAAGGGGACAGTATGAATCTGTTTGATTGCTTATGACCTCTACTCTACATCTTTACTCTTGTACTTCTGATTTTCTTAACCTTAATTTAAAGAAATTGTTTTGAGAATTTTATACATGAGTATAGTGTTCACTTCATTTGCACCCCTCCCCCTCCAATTACATCTGTGTTTGCCCCAACTCCCTCTCTTCATGCCCGTGACCCTTTCTTCTACAATTATTATTATTATACACACATGTCTTCATGTATGTATACAGCCTACAAAGCCTATTTATAATGTTGAGATGTGCATTATTTAAGGATTACCATTAGGGTTGGATAAAACATTAAGGAGCTCAGCTCTAGAGGTAAGAGATTCTCCCTCTCTTAGCAGCCTTCGCTTTTCAGTAGATAGAAGCTACTACAGAGATCCACAAGTGGCCAAAATGGTTGTCCAGCCCAAGGGTTACATCTACATTACACACACACACACACACACACACACACACACACACACACACACACACACCCCACCCCACATTCACACACACACGTACATGTGTACACACGTACATACACACACCATTCATAATGTTAAGAAAGCTCATAAAATAATGTTTCTTTGTGGCTTTTCCAAGCATCCTTTAGGGTATTCATCTCTCTTTTCTGCTTGTCCCAAATCTACAGGACTTTGGAAACTGTTAAGGAAGCAGGAAAGAGCAATGAGGTATTGAAGAAAGGCTTTAGAGAGGCACCCAGCACACTCATGACAATGAAGTCTGCAATGTCAAAAATGGGGAAAAAGGCACACAAACTACCCAAAGAAGCAAGCAAGGGATCAGGCCAAAAAAGGCCAGGAGAAGTTGCAATGTCTTGCAGCATAATTGTCACATCTGTCACCTGGCTCCCTGGCCTAGCATTAGTGCCATCAACATCCTCTCTAAACAGGAAGGACCATGCCTGTTGACAATATTCGTGTCTAATGAGCTGCTCTAGACAATAACAGTGCTCTCCTGGCCTTATGGATTATTAGAGAAAAAAAATATTAGCTCTAGAAATAGGCATAATGAGGCAAGGTTGTTAGTTAGCTTGTTTTTGTTTTGTTTTTAAAGAATATTTCGCTTTTATTCTTTTTTATTTTACTTATTACACTTTACATCACACTCGTTGCCACCCTCCCTGTCTTACCCACTCTTATAATCCTTCCCCCTACTCCTACCCCTTCCTCTTCTCCTCTGAGGGGGTGAGGCCTCCCCTGGGTATCACCCACCCTGGCACTTCAAGTCTACAAGGCTAGGCACATCCTCTCACACTGTGGCCAGACACGGTAGTACAGGTGGAAGAACATAGCCCACATACAGGATACAGCTTTTGAGATAGCCCCGTTCCAGTTGTTCAGGATCCTCATGAGCACCGAGCTGCACATCTGCTACATATGTGTGGGAAGGCCTAGGTCCAGCCTGTGTATGCTCTTTGGTTGGTGGTTTAGTCTCTGACAGCCCCAAAGGTCCAGGTTAGTTGACTCTGTTGGTCTTCCTGTGGAGTTCCTATCCCCTTCAGGACTCGCAATCCTTCCCCGTATTCTTCCAAAAGAATCCCCAAGCTCCATCAACTGTTTGGCTGTGGGTGTCTGTATCTGTCTGAGTCAGCTGCTGGGTGGAGCCTCTCAGAGGATGACATACTCTGTCTCCATGCATAACAGAGTATCATGGAATGAGTCTCAAGTTGCGCAAGTTATTGGTTGGCCATTCCCTCAGTCTCTGCTCCATTCCCTGTCCCTGCATTTCTTGTAGACAGGATAAATTTTGGGCAGAAAGCTTTGTGGATGAGTTGCTGTCCCTATCACTCCACTGGGGTTCCTGTTTGCCTACAGGAGGTGGCATCTTCAGGTTCCATATCACCAATGCTGTGAGTCCTAGCTAAGGTCATTCTGATTGATTCTGGGGCACCATCGTTATCCCATGTCTCTGTCATGTTCTGGAGATGGCCCCGCCCCCTGCCTCCCTACCCTTGTCAGTTGAAGATGCATTCATACTCATGGCCATCTGGTTATCTCTTTTGTCCCTCCCCACATCTGATCCAGAACCCCTCCCCCATTCTCTCTCATCCCCTCTCCCACCCAGCTCCCTCCCTCCATCTGCCTTCTATTTTATCCCCCTTCTAAGTGAGATTCAAGCCTCCTTGCTTGGGCCTTCCCTCTTGTTTAGCTTCTTTGGGTCTGTGGAGTGGAGTGTGGCTATCCTGTGTTTTATGGCTAATATCCACTTATAAGCAAGTATATACCATGTATGTCTTTTGCGGGCTATGTTACCTCACTCAGAATGATATTCTCAAGTTCCATTCATTTGTGGGGCAAGTTTTTTAATGTTGCCCGGAGACGGAGAACTTTCTGAGTTTGACAGGACTTGCATATCGTAGGCCCTTCATAAATGGCCATGTGTACTTTTCAATAAATGCTAAAAAAAAATTTTTTTTGAAGCTAGTCACTGTCTCACTTAGTTTGTCTTCAGTGTGTGGCAACACACCTAGTAGGTATTTAGCATGAATTGAGTAAAGTGTATGCTTGAGATAACTTGACTAATGGACTGTAAATTCTAGAGTTATTTCGATGTAGCTCTTTTCTGCTCCTTTTCATGATGGACAGGTCAGTTGCCTTCAAGGTCTTGCTCTCTTGACACTTAATTTGCCTTGACTCTGCTCTGTTCCTTGTAAGGTAAACAAATCTAGTTAATTCCAGGCTCTTCCTTTATCACTGTGACAGTAGGAAGCCAGGACTCTTTATTTTAGGATGACACTCTGTGAGTCCAAAAACCAATCACTTATCCCACACATCACATTTTCCATGGGCTTAATTATGCTTAATCAATAACAATGATTTCTGGAGGCCTGGCCTCCCCTTGAATATGCCCTGTTTCTCTCCCTGGAATATGTCTCCTTAATCAGCTCATGATTTAGCTCAGTGATAGTTAAAGCCTTGTTGGATTCTCACTTAGAGGTTAGAGAGGAAGGGCTGTTGGGCCGTTCTTCTTATTGACACCCAGGTGGGATGAACTGGGCTGTAATGATTATCTAGTAAGCTTAGGGGCTGCCAGGTTATGGAACATGCCTTGAACAGAACCCTTCAGCCTGTGCTGTGATACAGCTTCCCCGACACATTTCATTTGGATGCACCTTTGATTATGTTGGACCTGTTTCCACAGTCTGTTAGTTACTGGAGACCTCTACTCATCTTTGGTTCCCAATTCAGTGTTGTGTCCCCAACTCCCTCTCTGTTCTTCTCTCTGCTCCTAAAACAACACCCATCCCAGTTAGCTAGTCTTTTCCTTTTCACCTAAATATACCTGAGCTCCTGTTCTGATCATATTATAAACTGTATGTTAGTATATCTTTCTCTGTTACTAAATTTTTTGCTCACTTAGGCCAGAGACCTTTTTCTCCTAGAGCCTTGTGTCTTCACTAGGAGAGTATTAGATACAAAGATGTTTTTAAGATATATTTGCTCTTGATTAAATTACCATTAACATTTCTTTCTTACTTAGCTTAAACTGTAATTGCATTGCAGATCCATTCTAAAGGTGTTCAATTTTCCATTAAAGCTGATATACGCCAGATGGCTCATGAAGATTTTAGTTTAATTCTCAATGAGGGTGTTGGTGGTTTTGGTAATGGTGATACACAACAAGGATTTCAAGGAGGATTATCAAAGTCTAACAATTACAAATCTTTCAAACAATCATCACCTGCAGGGACTCTCATCAGATCACAGTCTTTAGCAACAAAATCACATCACCACACTCTTTAAATAGGAAGGATGCTGCCTGTGAGTATTGACAGGAAGCTGGACCAAAAATGCTGTTCACCTCAGCTTCATATCAGGATATCAACAATCAAGATCTCTAAATCAGCTTAAGATTCATGGGAAGTTAAGAAGAAAAAGAAACAGCAGAATGTCTCAGGGATGGTACAACTGTCTGAAGCTACTTCTGCTTCCTTGAGCTGGTCCATGAAGGGGCTCAGTGCACTGACATAAAGAAGACAGATGCTTCCCTCAAATAGTTTCATTTGTTGGGTTGAAATTTCTCACTAAGAATTAGCATTTCCAGACTGATGCTGGGAAGGATTATTGGGAGCTGGGGGACAATCATGCATATTAATTCTACAAAATCATTTACCCTTTCTTACAAGGATGAGCCACGCTATATTGTAAGCCTGTGCTTGAAGAGTGTTTGCCCAAGCCTGATGAATGAACATTTGCCAGCGAGGATCCAATCTCCACAGCTAAGAATGCTACTCATTTGTTCTCCATCCAAAAGTCTACCCCAGAGGCTGAGCAAGGAATACCCAAGCTAGAGTTACTGGCTAATAACCTAGCAGTGTCTAAGTCTATGCATGTTCAAAGGACACTGGTCTTCGGGTGGCTCTTATTCCACACACCAGAAAGAGAGAGAGCTCCATATTCAGGCAAGCCACTCATCAAATTTAGCTCCACAGTAAACTTATGTGGCTTCAGGAAACTGATGGAAACATTAGACTCAAGGTCTGCACTTGAAGTCTTGTGGTAACTGTAAAGAGGAAACTAGGCAGCAAAATCACCATGAAGTGGGTCAGATCCAAAGACCTATCTCGTTTTTGTGGGCTACTCAGTTCCATATTCCTTTGTTTTCCATTTCTGATCCTCCTTGTTTTGTACACGTGTTTCTTCTATCCCTACTGATTATATTTGTTTTTACACTCTTCCTTGACAAGCTGCTAACTTCTACTTTCCCATGACATTAGCTAAACACAGCTTTCACTTCATTTCTTCTGCTTATTTCCAAACTTGCAAATCACCCATCACATAGGAGTGTGACTGATTGTCTTCCAGAGTGGTAGTAATGCCGTGTGTTCCCATCAACAATTAACGAGTACTTCTCTTCCTAACAATCCCTTGCAGCAGATGGAGCTGTCTTTTCCTTCCTTTAATCTTCGTCATCTTAACAGATGTGCAATTACAAAAAATTGTATGTTGTTATAGGGAGATACATGACTTCTGATATGTTTTCCTATCATGTATAAAGATTAATCCACATTTTTTTTACAGATGTCTCCTGATGGCATATTTTTCTGCTTAGATAAAGAAACGCTTAACTTTCTAAGAGAAAAAGTATTGGGGGGCTTTTGGGGAGCTGGAGTGCGTGGGACAACATTGTTGGCAGTGCCTAGGAGCTTGCAAAGGTAGAATTCCAGCCCATAACTCAGACCCGCTAAATACTGATCTAGTTTATAACAAGATGCTCAGGTGAACTTCACTGTAAAGTAAAATGAACATTGTTCTAGAATGATAAGTGTACAGGTTCATAAAAGTGAATGGGAGTTGTTTTCCAGACAGATCTGAGAGTGCTGCGTATGGCTGTCTGTGAGAGACACTGTTGCTATCCCTTTCAGGCCACTCATTCTAAAGACAGATGACAGTTTGCTCAGGGTTATACAATTTAAAAAACCAGAAAGAAGAAAATCTTAAATAGGAAAATAAACCACTTGTAACACTCCACTTCCACTCACAATTATAGACAAAAGAGAAAACAATTGTATCTGATGAGGCAGGGAGACTGAGCCTTGCCTGAGAGGCTGGTAAGTATCTCACATTCATGGGAATCACTTGACCTAAACCAGTCTCCAGAAAATCCTAAAATAATAACCCCAAACAAGCTCACAGCTGTGAACTCCTAACTTCACAGCGGCACTGAATAGCTAGTCAATCACGTGTATACTGCCTTGGGACCAAGCCCCGAGGTCAACATTCTAATGTGAGCTTCTAGCTGCTAAGGTCAGGCAGTACCAAGACCTTCCACAGCTGAGATGGAATGGGTAAGTTGGGACAAGCTCTTCTCTGACTAGATCATAACTTAAATTAATCCATTTATTCTAACCTACATTCTGCTGGGTGGCTGGTTACCTGTGCTCAAGAACCATACGTCAGTCTTGTCACATCTTCCTGGGCAAATCTGCCATGCCTAGGTCTATCCTAGAATTCTTTCTGCCTCCTGGATGTCCCACCTGCTATTCAACTGTTTCTTATAGGCTATAGGTTTTTAAATTGACAGGTGATGCATCCATACAATACACAAGATGTTCTCTCCACAATGCACAAGGAAACTCAACCTTTTTTCGATGAACAGAGGCCCATACCTTAAGATGTGGTTTGGTCCCCTTCCAATGAGAGAGACAATATCCCAAGCACCAACGAGAGGAGATGGCTAAAAAGACCTCATCTTCATAGAATGTGCTGGTGCCATGACTTTGTCAGCCTCAGAACTCTGAGCAGCATGCCCCCTTCTGCTCATGAGTTCTTGGTCTCAGGCATTTCATAACCTGAATAGATGAGACAGAAGCAAAGCCATGCCATTGCCCCCCAATGTGTGGCAGCCATCCCACACTTGAAACTTGATAGCCATGCAGAATATTAGTCTTCATCCCAAATCTGCCAAGTCAGAGTCAGCATTTTAGTATCATATCTAAGAATTTTGTGCACTTGAAGACTGACATCACTCCTTTTTTGGTTCTTTTTTTCTTTTAGTTTTAGGCTCATAATATAATTACATCATTTTCCCTTTCTCTTCCTCCCTCCACATCCTCCCACACACTTAATTGATATGCATACACATATGTAAATTTATATACATATATATTCCTCAATATAGTCTTCTCAGTCTACTCATTCCATGGCACCTGTGCCAATGCCCAACATGTAAGCTAGCACGTAAATGTAATTATGTTCTAATTTGCTAACAGTAAACATTCACTCCGATCATATTAGGGCAAGAACAGTTTGAAACACATCAAAATATGGAATTAAGGACAATTTTAAAGAAATGTTTAATAATGTAATGAAATATGTTCTTACTGTTGGGAATTATAGATCATAGAATTAAGATTCAATAAAGAATAATAAGCAAGAACTCAGTGCCAGATAGTTAGACTGAAGGCATGCGTATGAGTAGAATTCAACAGACTGGCATCACTCTTACAGAAGGAAAAGCAATCAGGGGACACACCCCCAGGCTGTTTCCATGGTGGTGATTTCTCCTTCTACCCACTGGGAGTTCCACTGAGGGCCATTGATGCAGACAGAGAATACTTCCTGCTGGAGACACAAGACTAGAGAAAACATGTGCACTACTGGATAGGCACAGATGAACTGCTAACTGGAGGCTGCCTACTGAGCCAGAAGATTCAGCTCTCCTCCTGGGAAATGGGGCTGTTGATACCACCTTAGATTATCTAAAAGTGTGTGTGTATAAGAATAAGTGATGACTACAAAATGTCTGCTACATGGTACCTCCCAGATGAATACAGTCAACACGTTGTTAGTGCTATTATGTGACATGCTGATCTCTAATAATAACACAACTATTTTTGTTTTATAATATCTTTTTTCATGTTATGATATTTCCTTATCTAAATAAAAACTGGAAGCCCAAGGTAGGAAGATTGCCATGAGTTGAAAGGCAGCTACATAGTGAGTTCGTGATCCCAAGTCTCCTAAAATCAACAATAATAGTAATAGAAATAACAGTGTACATGTATCATAACATGTTATACCTCATGAGTATAAATCATATTGGCCAAAAGTTTAGTGAAATAATGTATGGAAATATTTTCTTTCACAGTTTATAAAACATGGTCATTTAAAACTCTGGTTCAGACAAGAGAAAATGAGTCTTGCTCAGTGTTTCCTCTTTAGAAATGGGTTTATATTCACTGTATACAGTGATAATTTCCTAAGCATATTTTCAACTACATAGTTTATATCTCTTGTAGTTTGGTCATATTGCCTTTTCACCTTCCTCCTTTCCACTTCCTCTCCCTCTTTTTGGAATCTTGCTTGTGTGTGTGTGCGAGTGTGTGTGTGTGTGTGTGTGTGTGTGTGTGTGTGTGTGTGTGTGTGATTCTGATTACACATATCTCTATGAAATCTAGGCTCCATGTATTAGAGAAAGCACGTGTCATTCGTGTTTCTGGGGCTGGCTTACTTGACCTTTCATAATTCAAAGTCTTCAGAGACAGATACCAAGCTCCTTGTGTTGTCAGAGGCTTTGCCGGTGGGTGGGCTACTTCCCATCTCTGCGTTTTCTTGACAGTTCTGAAGACCTTTGTACCCATCTCCAACCTCCCCAGATCTCCACTACATCGGCCTTCCAGAACTGCTGCAGGAAATCTGCTGGCCAGTTTTCCTGGACTCCCACTGCTTTCTCCCGCCAAACCTTCCACGATGACCCATCTGTGCCTAGCTCCTTCACTAATTTACAGAGCTGCTCAATGCCATGCCTTGGTTTCTTATTTTAAAGACTCAACTCTATGCTTTAAAGGAAGATAGGGATGGGTATGGAGTGAGAGAGTCTCAGTGAATCCTGGTTTGCTCCTCTATTCGCAGGGTTCTGAGTATGAGCTGAAATCCCATTTTCAGTGTTCAGCAGAGCACAGACCAGGAGAGAAATGCTCTACAAAGATATTTCAGGGGGATTTAATTCTCTTCTGAGCTTATTACATAATACACTGGATGGCCTGAGGCACAGCACCAGCCATGGCCTCAGGGCACCTTCTCTGGAGGGAGTTGGTGTGGAGTGCACATACTGGGCTCCTTAAAAAGCAGTAAGAAATGTATCAACCTAGGGGACAAAATGGAAGGTGGAAACAATAAACAGAAGCAATAGATGGTCCGGATTTTAATGTAGTACTTTACAGATTAAATATTAAAAGGTACCATTTGTATTTGTCAACACATAGTAAATGTAGGGATACATTACTGATCAACACAAATAGGTCAGTAATTAAGTGAACTAGAAATGTTTTCAAAGGAACTGTAAAGCAGTTGGTAATCTGATCATTCATCTCAGGAAGCAAATGAAAGATCAGTTCATTTATTCTGTGTGAACCCAGGCCCAGCTTCTGATGGACCACTTTAAGGACTGATGGGGCTCTCAAATGGATGGTAGGGGCCAAGAGTACTGCTTGGGACTGCTGTTGCAACATGTTGCATTGCAGTGGCCAGCTTCCTACTTTTTGCTTGGGGACTCAAGAGTAAAGCCTGCACTTGACCTTCCTTATAGACACGATGGCAATGCATAGCAGCCACCCAGGTGGGTGTGAGAGAGTCTTAGTCATATCATTCACAGGAGGCACATTAGAGTATCCCAGGGGATTGGGACTCATAGGAAAGGCAGCAGTCCCTCTGTCCTTCTGCACCCTTTGAAAGCAGGCCTGTTGTAACATCCTGTGGTCATAGTTGCTTCATTAAGACTTCAGAGGAGGGAAGATGGTCTGAAGTTGAAGAGATGAACATTTGTTACATCTACACTGGTATGGGCATTGGAACTTTAAGGAGGTCAGAGTCATATTCATGATTTGCATCAAAATGGAAATGATCTCAGTGACACAAGTAGATACCCAGTCAACCATCTAGCTAATGCATGACACATGACAATCAGCTGCCAGGCCAGCACTCAGCATGGTACCTAAGGATCTTGAGGTACTTATTAAATCTTCTGGAGGATGGTCTGAGTCATCTGATTCCTCTTTGAACTTCCTAACCATCAACTGGGGACCCCATTCTCTTATTCTGGCCATTTGTTTTTTTTCCTATGGGAATAACATGGGGTTTTTCTGGGAATATAAAAGAAAGACTGAACCGGGTACTTGACAAAACTAACATTCTGGGATCACTGCCAGTCTCAGCACATTTTTAAGCTTATTCCCCACCACCCTTAGAATATAGAACAATTATAAAGAAGAGCCTCAGGAAACATTTGCTGTCCTGAATACAGATAAATAGAGCACCACTGCTCATCTCTGGGAGCCAGAATGTGAAATATTTAAGTGCAATCCTTCCCTCAAATGACTCGGCAGTGCTAAAACTTGTTTATGCTACAAACTGATAAGAATCCAGGAGTCAAATAAATCCAGTGTTTCAAACCTGCTGGTTAGCCTATTGCACACTGGAGTGCTGGCTGATGGGCAGCGTTATCCTTACCTTCCCATCCCCCTTCCTAGCACCAATGGTCAGTAAACTATGGGAGTTTTTTTAAAGGTACAAGCACAACTGGTCTACCAGGGATGACCACTCTCCCCCTTCCCTCCAACATTTCTTCCCTAAACAGTATTATTTCCATCACACACACACACACACATACACACACACACACACACACACACACACACACACACACACACACACACACGAGCCTGCCTTCCTATCATTCCCTATTTATCCAAGAGGATTCAATGGTGTAAGGAGGAGGGCTCACATCCAGCCCCTGACAGCCCCTCCTTTCCCTCTCTGGGGACCATACTATGCTGTGCAGAAAGTAGTCCAGTGGAGGGAGGCAAGGAAGGAGGCAGGAGCATGTAGATAGAGGGGTCACATGGGGAAGTGGTCGCATGCATAGCTGCCATGCAGAGAAAGCAGCTCTTTGTAAAGAAAGGTACAATCATCTGGCAACCTGTGGAAAGCTCAGCCAGGGACTGAGGTCATGAATTTGCCAATCAGTGATAACCAACTATTCTCTATCCTGACGATTTCTGATAACATTTTCCTCTCTGAGTTCACTCCCAAATCCTGACCCACAGGGTCTCAATCAATGAAAACTAATGTTATGTTTCCCAATTATTAAGACCTTTGAAATCCAGACAAAATGTGTCTGGTTGTGTGCTATACAAGATCATCTAACCATGTCAGTAGCTAAACAACAGTAACTGTGCATTGGCATAATTAATATTTTGTGCAGTGTTACTTTAGAATGTCTGGGACTTTGTATGTGCAACATCTCCTCAGTACTGCAGGCAGTGAAGAAAGAGGTGAGAGGCATATTTTAATAAAGACAATGATAGGTCAATATGGCATTATGAAGGTCAATTTATGGTGCCAGTGGTTATAGGTTGGCTTAGTAACCCTCTGTTACAATAAGAAGTCTGAATAAGGGATCAAGAACACATGAAAAGTCTACATCAGGACTGCCCAGGAGCCAACACACTTTCCAACATAGAACACCTACTCTGTTTTTAATGGCTCCTTTGCAGGTAGAGAGATGTTCAGATATAGCAGCCGCAGTGAGAGAGTCAGCAAGCAGAGGGTACATTTCAAGAGGACTGGCTTCCCAACCTCCGCTAAGGAAACCCATGCTGTTCTTGCTCACCTGCACCTCAGGCATCCTGCACAGAGTCAGGACTGCATTGCATTGAAAGGGAAATATGCAGCTGGCTAGGCTCAGGCAGCTGTCTGGATTCCAGTCTCCACAGCAGGTGCATCAGGTCCGGTTCGCTGGCAGGAACTCAACAAGACCAGAGGAACCACCTGTTAGATTTGCACCAACAAGTCTAAATTGGCAGCCTCCCAACACAACTGAAACAGATAGGAAAATTAACACAAAGAGATGAGCTATTCTTCAATGTACAAGATCATTATGAGCCACTGAAAAGGGCTGAGGCCTTCTCCCTGGAAAAGCTCATTTCTGCCCCTGTTAGATAGATTCGCATGCCCTTTTCCTTTCTCTGCCCTGAGACCATTCTGTTTGTTATATTTAAGAAATGCCATTAGTAACATTGTAGTATGAAGACAATTACCGCAGTGTCAGCATCTTTTTATAACCAAGGTTTCATGGTTTATTCATTACTAGAGGAAGTCATGCCGAAGACTTCATCTCCTTGCATTTGAATTACATTATCTTGTAAGATCCAAACCACTAGCCTTGTATTTTTCTATTTCTTTTCTTTTCTTTTCTTTTCTTTTCTTTTCTTTTCTTTTCTTTTCTTTTCTTTTCTTTTCTTTTCTTTTCTTTTCTTTTCTTTTCTCTTCTCTTCTCTTCTCTTTTCTGAACTGGCTGCTGCATTTTATTTTATTTTACTTTTCTTTTTAAATTTTTCTCTTAGACATTTTCTTTATTTACATTTCAAATGTTATCCCCTTTCCTGGTTTCCCCTCTGAAAAATCCCCTCTCCCATCCACCCTCCCCATGCTCACCAACACACCCACTCCTGCTTCCCTGTCCTAGCATTCCCTACATTGGGGCATCAAACTTTCACAGGACCAAGGGTCTCTCCTCCCATTGGTGTCCAACAAGGCCATCCTCTGCTACATATGTGACGGGAGACCTGGGTCCCTCCATGTGTACTCTTTGGTTGGTAGCTTAGTCTCTGGGAGTTCTAGGCGTACTGGTTGGTTCATATTGTTGTTCTTCCTATGGGGTTACAAACCCCTTCATTTCCTTCAGTCCTTTCTCTAGCTCCTCCACTGGGGACCCTGGGCTCAGCCCAATGGTTGGCTGGGAGCATCAACCTCTGTATTTGTCAGGCACTGGCAGAGCCTTTCAGGAGACAACTATATCAGGCTCTTGTCAGCAAGCACTTGTTGGCATCCACAATAGTGTCTGGGTTTGGTAACTGTATTTGGGATGGATCTCAATAGGGGAAAATCTCTGGATGGCCTTTCCTTAACTCTCTGCTCCACACTTTGTCCCTGTATCTTCTCCCATGGGTATTTTGTTCCCCCTTTTAAGAAGGACCAAAGTATCTACACTTTGGTCTTCCCTCTTCTTGAGATTCATGTTGTCTGTGAATTGTATCTTGGGTATATCGAGCTTTTGTGCTAATATCCACTTATCAGTGGGTTCATACCATCTGCCTTCTTTTGTGATTGGGTTACCTCACTAAGGATGATATTTTCTAGTTCCATCCATTTGCCTAAGAATTTCATGAAGTCATTGTTTTTAATAACTGAATAGTACTCCATTGTGTAAACGTATCACTATTTCTGTATCCATTCCTCTGTTGAGGGACATCTGGGTTGTTTCCAGCTTCTGGCTATTATAAATAAGGCTGCTATGAACATAGTGAGGCATATGTCCATGTTACATGTTGGAGCATCTTCTGGATATGTGGCCAGGAGTGGTATAGCTGGGTATTCAGGTAGTACTATGTCCAATTTTCAGAGGAACCTCCAGACTGATTATCAAAGTGGTTGTACCAGCTTGCAATCCCTCTGACAATAAAGAAGTGTTCCTCTTTCTCCACATCCCCGCCAGCATCTGCAGTCACCAGAGTTTTCATCTTAGCCATTCTTACTGTTTTGAGTTGGAATCTCAGGGCTGTTTTAATTTGCATTTCCCTGATGACTAAGGATGTTGAACATTTCTTTAGATGTTTCTCGGCTATTCAGTATTCCTCAATTGAGAATTCTTTGTTTAACTCTGTATCCCATTTTTTAATAGGGTTATTTGGTTCTCTGGAGTCTAACTGCTTGAGTTCTTTGTATATATTGGATATTAGCCCTCTATTGGATGTAGGATTGGTGAAGATCTTTTCCCAATCTGTTGGTTGCCGTTTTGTCCTATTGACAGTGTCCTTTGCCTTACAGAAGCTTTGCAATATTATGAGGTCCCATTTGTCAATTTTTGACCTTAGAGCATAAGCACTGGTGTTCTGTTCAGTAAATTTTCCCCTGTGCCCATGTGTTCCAGGCTCTTCCTCACTTTCTCATCTATTAGTTTCAGTATATCCGGTTTTACGTGGAGGTCCTTGATCCACTTGGACTTGAGCTTTGTACAAGGAGATAAGAATGGATCAATTTGCATTCTTCTACATGCCAACAGCCAGGTGAAACAGCACCATTTGTTGAAAATGCTGTCTTTTTTCCACTGGATAGTTTTAGCTCCTTTGTCAAAGATCAAGTGACCATAGGTGTGTAGGTTTATTTCTGAGTCTTCAGTTCTATTTCATTGATCATCTTTCCTGTCTCTGTACCAACACCATGCAGTTTTTATCACTACTGCTCTGTAATACAGCTTGAGGTCAGGGATGGTGATTACCCCAGAAGTTCTTTTATTGTTGAGAATAGTTTTCCCTATCCTGGGTTTTTTGTTATTCTAGATGATTTTGCAAATTTCTCCTTCTAACTCTATGAAGAGTTGAGTTGGAATTTTGATGGGTATTGCATTGAAACTGTAGATTGCTTTTGGCAAGATGGCCATTTTTGCTATATTAATCCTGTCAATCTATGAGCATGGGAGATCTTTCCATCTTCTGAGGTCTTGTTTGATTTCTTTCCTCAGATACTTGAAGTTCTTGTCATACAGATCTTTCACTTGCTTGGTTAGAGTCACACCAAGATATATTATCTGTGACTATTGTCGGTGGTGTCATTTCCCTAATTTCTTTCTCAGCCTGTTTATCCTTTGAATAGAGGAAGGCTACTGATTTGTTTGACTTAATTTTATATCCAACCACTTTGCTGAAGTTGTTTATCATGTTTATGAATCCTCTGGTGGAATTTTTGGGGTCACTTAATTATACTATCATATCATCTGCAAATAGTGATGTTTTGACTTCTTCCTTTCCAATTTGTAGCCCTTTGACCTCCTTTTGTTGTCTAAATTCTCTGCTAGGACTTTGAGTACTATATTGAATAGATAGGGGGAGAGTGGGCAGCCTTATCTAGTCCCTCATTTTAGTAGGAGTGCTTCAAGTTTTCTCCATTAGTTTGATGTTGGCTACTGGTTTGCTATGTGTTGTGTTTACTATGTTTAGGTATAGACCTTGAATTCCTGATTTTTCCAAGACTTTTATCATGAAGGGGTTTTGGATTTTGTCAAGAGCTTTCTCAGCATCTAATGAAATGATCATGTGTCTTTATTTTCTTTGAGTTTGTTTATATAGTGGGTTATGTTGATAGATTTCCATATTTTGAACCATCCCTGCATCCCTGGGATGAAGCCCACTTGTTTGTGGTGAATGATCTTTTTGATGTGTTCTTGGATTTGGTTTGTGAGAATTTTATTGAGTATTTTTGCATTGATATTCATAAGGGAAATAGGTCTAAAGTTTTCTTTCTTTGTTGGGTCTTTGTGTGGTTTAGGTATAAGCATAATTGTGGCTTCATAGAAAAAATTTCTTCCTTGACCAAGTTACCATTGAGTAGGCCATTGTTCAACTTCCATGTATATGTGGGCTTTCTGTTGTTTTTGTTGCTATTGAAGACCAGTCTTAGTCCATGGAGATCTGATAGGAGGCATGGGATTATTTCAATATTCTTGTATCTGTTGAGCCCTGTTTTGTGACTGATGATACGGTCAATTTTGGAGAAGGTACCATGAGGTGCTGAGAAGAAGATATATTCTTCTCTTTTAGGATGAAATGTTCTATACATATCTGTTAAATCCATTTGATCCATAACTTCTGTTAGTTTCACTGTGTCTCTGTTTAGTTTGTGTTTCCATGATGTGCCCATTGATGACAGCGAGGTGTTGAAGTCTCCAACTCTTATTGTGTGAGGTGCAATGTGTGCTTAGAGTTTTAGTAAAGGTTCTTTTGGGACCTCACTCTCAGTCCGGCGGTTACTGTTAAGTGAAACTTGGGCATTCTGAACTTTTGGGCTAATATCCACTTATCAGTGAATACATACCATGTTCCTTCTTTTGTGACTGAGTTACCTCGCTCAGGATGATATTTTCAAGTTCCATCCATTTGCCTGCAAATTTCATGAAGTCATTGTTTTTAATAGCTGAGTAGTACTCCATTGTGTACATGTACCACATTTTTGGTAGCCATTCCTCTGATGAGGGACATCTGGGTTGTTTCCAGCTTCTGGCTATTATAAATGTGGCTGCTATGAACATAGTGGAACATGTGTCTTTATTACATGTTGGAGCATCTTCTGGGTATAT
>CM052708.1:96785927-96804037 GCA_028551405.1 Uromys caudimaculatus
CCTGATGACTAAGGATGTTGAGCATTTCTTTAGGTGCTTCTCAGCCCTGCAAATTTCCTCGGTTGAGAATTCTCTGTTTAGCTCTGTTCCCCATTTTTTGATGGGGTTATTTGGTTTTTTGGAGTTTAACTTCTTGAGTTCTTTGTATATATTGGATATTAGCCCTCTATCAGACATAGGATTGGTTAACATCTTTTCCCAATCTGTTGGTTGCCATTTTGTCCTATTGACAGTGTCCTTTGCCTTACAGAAGCTTTGCAATTTCATGAGGTCCCATTTGTCTATTCTTGATCTTAGAGCATAAGCCACTGGTGTTCTGTTCAGGAACTTTTCCCCCGTACCCAGGTGATAGAGAGTTTTCCCCACTTTCTCTTCTATTAGATTCAGTGTAACTGGTTTTATGTGGAGGTCCTTGATCCACTTGGCTTAACAGTATATGCCGGACTGAGAGTGAGGTGCCAGATGGAGGAGTTGGAGGAACGTCTGAAGGAGCTGAGGGAATTTGCAGTCCCATGGAGGGAGCAAGAGTGTCAATGGGCCTGCCCCCACCCTGGTCATCCTGGAGTTTGGACCACCAACCAAAGAATACACATCTATGGATTCATGTTTTGGACCACATATGTGGCAGAGGATGACTTCGATGACCATCAGGGAGAGAGGAGAGGCCCTTGGGCCTGAGGATGTTAGAGACCCCAGTAAAGAGGAATGTCAAGGCAGGAATATGGGGATGGGTGGGCGGGTGGGTGGGAGGTGGAATTCCCTCATAGAGGCGGGTTGGGGAGGGGATAGGGGGTTTCCAAAGAGGAGACTCAGAAAAGGGGAAACATTGGAAATGTAAATAAAGTATCAAAAATTAAAAAAATTTAAAAAAAAAGGTTCTTTTATGAATGTGGGTGCTCTTGCATTTGGATCATAGATGTTCAGAATTGAGAGTTTTTCTTGGTAGATTTTTCCTTTGATGAGTATAAAGTGTCCTTCCTTATTCTTTTTGATAACTTTTGGTTGAAAGCTGATTTTATCCAATATTAGAATTGCTACTCAGCTCTTTTTTTGGGACCATTTGCTTGGAAAATTGTTTTCCAGCCCTTTACTCTGAGGTAGTGTCTGTCTTTGTCACTGAGGTCTCTTTCCTGTATGCAGCAAAATGTTGTGTCCTGTTTACGTATCCAATCTGTTAGTCTATGTCATTTTAATGGGGTAATTGAGTGCAGTGATATTAAGAGATATTAAGGAAAAACGTTTGTTGCTTCCTGTTATTTTTATTGTTTGAGGTGGAATTATATTGATGTGGTTATCTTCTTTTTGGGTTGTTAAAAGAAGATTGTTTTCTTGCTTTTTCTAGGGTGTAGTTTCCCTCCTTCTGTTGGAGTTTTCCTTTTATTATCCTTTAATGGGCTGCTTTTGTAGAAAGATATTGTATAAATTTGGTTTTGTCGTGGAATATTTTGGTTTCTCCATCTATGTATTTTTAGATCCTGAATGGTTTTGGTCAATTCCTTCACCTGTTTGGTTGTGGTTTCTTGTGATTTTTTTTTAAGGGATTTTTGTGATTCCTCCTTAAGGGCTTCTACCTGTTTTCCTCTGTTCGCCTGTATTTCTTTAAAGGAGTTATTTATGTCCGTTTTAAAGTCCTCTATCAGCATCATGAGATGTGATTTTAAATCCAAATATTGCTTTTCCAGTGTTTTGTGTTATTCAAGACTTGGGAGAAATGGGTTTTGATGATGCCAAGTATCCTTGGTTTCTGTTGGTAATGTTCTTGAGCTTGCCTCTCGCCATCTCGTTATTTTTGGTGTCAATTGGTATTGCTGTCTCTGGCTGGAGCTTGCCCCTCCTGTGGACCTGTAAGCCTGTGTCAGCACTCCTGGCAAGACCAGATCTCTCCTGGGCAGGTTTTGGGTGTGGAGTGCTGTTGAACAGCCCCAGCTCCCAGATGCAGATAGAGACCTGAAGGATCCTGTCCCAGTGTTCCCTCGCCCTGTGTGCTCCTGGCTGGCTCCATTTTGGACAGTTATTGGAGAGAAAGTGGCCATCTCACCTCTGAGTCTAGGAGTGAGAGCCCTCCTTGGAGACCAGCTCTCTCCTAGAGGCAGGATTTGTGTGTGGAACAGCCCAGCTCCCGGGTGCAGAAGGAGACTGAATGTATTTTTCTATTTCTTAGTAAAAGCAGTAATCCCCCTTTAACCTCTTGCAGCTTACCACAAATAAATGTTCAGATTTTCTTTTAAACTGCCTGATGTTCAATTCTAGTTCCTCAGAAAGTGTTCAGGCACAAAATGAAAACAAGTCATTTTTGTTCTTTGCACATATTAGAAATTCCATCATGAGTTGCCATCTCTTTAGCAGAATTTACAGAGGTAAACTTATTCTCTGTGCTTCTTGGCCTGAAATACCATATCCTCCTTAAGAATCTGCCATTATTCAAATTCACATTAGGAGAGACTATTTTAGAAGTGTCCAGCTTACCTGATCAAATCAATGTTCGTTTATTTTCTTTGAAAGCGTTACCTAAATTCTCTTTATTCCTCCTGTCAGTGCACCCCAAAGATAGATCCAGGACCCAATTTCGAAGAGACTTTTGGGGACGACTCAGGAAGTTGCTAGCTGAAGACAGAGATAGATTTGTAGAGTTCAGTTTAGGGGATGTATTTCACAGATAAACACGGAAGGACAGCTCTCCTTGCAAGCCAGCTGTTTGCTTGTATTTTATGAAGCCACACCAGAATAAGTACTTTGGGTAATTGTGTTCAGAAGTATTCTAAATGCTTCATCAGAAGCTGATGCAAACCTATATGACACTGGGACCGGTTGGAAGACAGACCATAAAGGAAAGGAGGAAAAAGCAAACCAGCAAGGAAATTCACCACAAACTCTCCACATATATTTATCTCAGACTTCAAGCTCTGTTGGAATTCACCACGAGAACCTTTCTAAGCAGTGTGCTGGATAAATCTCAGTGTTTGCTTATATGATTTCTTGTTAAGGTTTTCATTGCCATATAAATGAGAATGTGTATTTTCCTTTTAAGGCAGTTTTCAGTTAACTGTGTTGTGATTCTTGGATGGATAGTTTTGCGAGATAGTTTTCTTGAACTGTAGAAAATGGCTAAGGTTGGTTGTCAACTTGACCACATCTGGAATCAGCTACATCCAAGTATCTGGACACATGGTTATTGGATAATTTGAGATGGGAAGAGCCACCCTAAATTTGGACCATTGGATGTCTGAAGAGCCACCTGAGACCAAGGTCCCACCTTTTGGTGGCAACCTACCTAAGAGGACATGGAAGAAGGAAGTTTTTGCTTTTTGCCTGCTTGCCCTTACTCTTGATGTTGACTTCATCTGTCCTGTTGCTGAGGCATTCATTCATAGATATTACAAGTGAACTTCTTCAGGAATCAATGAGGACTGAAGACCAGCTGGGTCATCCAGCCTTGTGGACTGAATAAATACTGGATTCTTGGCCTTTCCATTGGGAAACAGCTACTGTTGGACTAGCAGTCCTATAGCTTGCAAGTTGCTCTAATAAATTCTCTTTTAATGTATATATTTTCATTCTGTTTTTATTATTTAAAAAAATCACCAATAAAAATAAAATTTAAAAGATCAGTTAATATAAAAATGTTTTATTTTGGCTCATTGTTTAAGGATGCTGCCTGCCATGGGAAAGAAGGTGTGGGGAGAGGGTGCTGTGACTCAAAGGAGTGGTGGGCAACAGAGAGAGGAATGCTGGTGCTCATCTTCTTTTCTCCCTTTTGCCCAGTTCAGGACCCAGCCCATGGAATGGTGCTTCCCACATTCATGGGTCTTCTTCTTACACACTTGTAGAACATTCCTTGATAAACCACTATAATAGCATAATATTGATCACATTGATTAGACATCTGTGTGCAAGACACAGAACTACAGATTGCACGATTGTATGGTTTATGGCTATGCCAGCAAACCAGGTTAAACTATGGAAAGGAAGTGGGTATTTATGGGCTGACAGAATGAAAGCAGACTCACCAATGTCCTTATCTTTGACATAACCATTTCTTTCTTTTTATTAGCTTTAACCTCACCTATTTTTATTAGCTTTTAACATCACCTATTGCCTTGCTCTCCTTAGCAGAGAATGTTTCTTTGATAAATTCAGCCTTGAGCAGAGGAAAACGATGTCTTCTCTTTGTACAATCCAGTTATAGAAATCCCAGTGAAGCTTGTGGTCTCACTTAGACTTTATGCTTCTCATAGGACACCCCCACTGCAAGCCACATGACACAATTCTGATTAGGCTGAATTGGTCATGTGCTCATTCCTGTGGCAAAAGCAGTTGAAGAAAAGAAAGTAATATCATAGATATTGCAGCTGGGGAAATGTTCTTAATCAAGTGTCACTCAGCTCGTGTCTACTTGGCATTCACCTGTTTTCTTGAATGACTATCCCATACATCATCTTCTCTCTGCCTGTCCCCCTGGAATTTCAGCTTAGTTCAACAAGCATTCATTCAGGCCAACTATTTCAAGTTATTGGAGAGGGAGTCTGGGAAGCTGCAGATAAATAATTCATGTGCCCTGCTCTTCAAGAACTGTCTGTTGACTGGAAGCTGCTTCCCTCTGCTTCTGTGTTCCAGGACACCCTTGAAGTTTTTTCTCTTTACAATATCTGATGTTTTCTTCATGAGACTGAACCTGTATTGATTTGCATTTTGGACAGGTGTTTTAATCTGGGACTGGATCCCCTTTGTAAAGCTAACATAAGTTATTATATGGGAATTGAAGATGGGTTTTGTGTTGTGGGTCATATTGGCTATTTAAGAACTAAGGCTGAAAAGAATTCTGATTCTGAGATTATGTTTGTTATTATTGAGGGACTTATAACCTGTCAGTGAGTTCAATGAGGAGGGCAGAGAGGTGCAAGTACATATATAATTGATGTGGAATTCCAGGCCCAACAATTGCCATCATTGTCTGATCTCCTTGCATTTATCAATATGAAAGAACCACTCTATGGTCATCATTACCAACCAAGTGTAGATATACACAGATACATATATACTTGTATTTACATAGCTGGCAACACTTAAGGCTGCAGAGTGCCGCTGATGCACACCGTAACCAAAAGATAGAAGTGTTGGGTTATAGTTGAAAGGAAGCATCTTCAAGGCCTTTGTCTTACCTCCAAACCCCAGGACCACAAAGAAAAAATGTAAAATAACAAAGAAGAACAAATAGCCATCTGGGATTAGTTATTTCATGTATAGCTTTATTATTTTATTTATTTCATGTACATATGTGTGGGTGTGGGTGCCACCTTGTTTGTGTGTGGAGGTCAGGGAACACCTTGAAGATGGAATGACCTCAGGCTGACACAGGTGTCATCTTGCCAGCTCCACCCATATTTCTCACTTTTTATTTAGGGAAACTGGCACTGTTACTATATAAAAAGAGTTTTCATTACCACCCAGTGGACACAAAATTTATTTTGTATCATAAAAAACGCAATACTTGCCTGAGAGCATTGGTTTTTGTTTTTTTTTTTCTAATAATCTCTAGGTCTACCTGACTGACTGGAGATATTTCATGAATCTGGCTCTTTTCATCAGTCTAAATAGTAACTTTTTTTTCTCTTTTTGGACTCAGAAAGATTGACTTGAATGAACTGATGGCAAGGAACTGTTAAGCAAACATTCCTGTTCATGTTTAATTAGGAAACATTAATGGAAGGAGAAGAGTTCTGGAGGAGAGATCAAGTCCTTGCACACCAAGGACTTCCAAACAGGGCTCAGGCAGCCTTTTTGTTATTTGACAGCTGCCTTATGTGAAAACCATTTTGGATTTAGTTGCTTGGATATGTTGATAAAGCTTGGGGGTATGTTCCAGATTTCCTTGGCTATTTAGGCCCATATGGAAGAGGAGAGAATGTAGATGTAGGGCGAGAAGAAAATAAGAGGAGATGCTGAGAACAAGATGGAGCTGGTGAAAGATCTCTTCAGAGCCTCTTCCCAGATCCCACACACTGAAAAGATTGCGTCACATCTTAGAAAAGCATTTTGCCTTTACACCAACAGTCACTTTTCACTGTGACACAGTTGCCATGGGAATGACGTACTAGCTTGTGCCACCATCTCATCTCTCCCTAGGCTTTATTATAAAGTGAGTACTTGGGATTCCAGGCCATAAATATTCATCTGCAAAATAACCTACAAACTAACCTGAAGGCCAGTTTCAGAGCTCTATCTGCTCTCCAGCCAGCATCTGCACGGTGGCTCCTTCTAAAATTAGCTTAGGGAGTGGCTATGAGGCTAGCAAGGCATCCAAAATTAGAGACAGGTGTGCCTTTCCAGTCACTGTGACCTGAGAAGTAAAGGAAGAAGATGAAAAGGAATGTAAATTTCTTTGGCAATGAGTGCAATTCACTCAGTCTGCCATGTTTCCAGAGGCTGTACACTTCTTCAAGCCTCTCAAATTCAAGACCTTTACAAACCTGTGGAAGATATAGATAGATAGATGATAGATGATAGATACTTAGATTCATAGATGATAGATAAATACATAGACGGATGATAGATAAATACATAGATATATAGATAGATAATACATCAATAGATGATTGATTGATAGATACATAGAGAGATGATAGATACATAGAAGATAGATAAACAGATGATAGATAGATAGATAGGTAGATAAGTAGGTAGGTAGATAGATAGATAGATAGATAGATAGATAGATAGATAGATGATAAATAAAAGTCCTCAAACATAGCCTATGCTTGTATTTAAAAATCAACTATCACATAGGATAGCTTCTGGAAGTGTCAGTGTTCTTCATTCACAGCTGTGCTTGAATACACAGAAACCATGATTTCACACAGGAACTTAGAATCCAACTCCTTGTTAATACTAACTGGCTGTTTTGCCCATAGCCCATCTCCTCTAACCAAGTTTGCCTCAGAGCATAGCGCTCAGTGCTCAGCACAGTGCAGAGCTGACTCAATATTATGTCCCTTTCTCTGGAACATTCAGCAGCTTTTCTCTGTGTATCACTGTCCCTTGACAATAGACTTACTCTGCAGTGACTATCCTGTGTCAATCATCTTTCAAAAATCAGCATCCAGAACACTGTATGCAGATCAGATGCTAATAATCCTAATATATTTTCCTCTTTCAGTTTTGTTTTTATTGCACATATTTATGAGACATGGTATGATAATTCAAGACACATAAACAATATGAGATAATTTACTCAGGATAATTAACATTTCCATTGTGTTGAGAATCTTTGTACTCCAGTCTCCTAGCTCTTCATATAAGAAATTGTAAGCCGTAGTGATGATCTGTGCCATAGGATGGAAGAAGAGAGGGTTCTGTTTCTGCAAACTTGTGATTGCTCAGGAAAAACAAAGGCGGTGGGGATCTAGTGTAATTACTGTGCACACACCCTTCACAGCTCCCTTTCTGCCCCTGTGGTAGGAGGGCAGTGTGTATATCATTGTAGCAGACTTGGCCATGGATGTGTACTTGCCAAAACAAGAGAGCAGAGTGACAAGTACCATTCCCCATGAAAACCTGAAGCTTTCTGTGGATTTCCATCCTCTTGCCTCTCCCAGAACTCCTGACTCCTCCTAAATAGTGCTTTCTCTTTTACCCAAGTCACCAGAAAGGTGACCACTTAAGGAGAGCTTCAACTCATCCATCTTAGATCTTAGGGGTTTGATGGTGTAAATGCACTTGGTGTGGCCATGGCCTTGGCCTCTGTTTTCAAGCCTGTTTGTCCTCTTTTCTCAAATCAAAAATGGTCAAGGGAATTGTTAATTAATGATGACAATTCAGCATTGAATCCCATTTTGTATGTTAAAACACAGCAAATCTATTCAACAGACAAAATTATATTGTATACTCGGTTAAGGGAGGTAACAAATGGTTTTCAACAGGTCTTACCGGAAGGCCCCAGTCCTTGACCCAGAACAGGAGACAGGCAGTGACCGTCCAAGTATCTCTTCTTTAAATGACCATTGCACAGCCTGGCTGGCAGAATCACTTTCATGAGACAGAAAGCCTCCCTTATTGATTCATCCTCTTGGTGGTTTTAGCATTGGCTGCATCTGTGTTATTTCTGTCCCTTCCAGGAAAGTATTTTTGTAAGTTTTTTCTTTTTCCTTTGAATATATAAAATGCCCAACAACCTAGAATTCCCATTTTTAGCTCCTGAAAGCACCAATGTAAAATTCTACCAAAATATATCCCATTTGAAAATTGCCTTTAGTTTGAGTTTAGTAAAGCAAGGGAAGGGTAAACAAAAAGAAAATGAAATGAATGTTTAAGTAGAAACTATGTGGAAAAGTTTTGCTATGTAATATAAGAAATTACTATGTGGAATTAGCATATAAATTTGTGCATTTTAATAACTGGTATTACTCTAACAAAGGGATCTCACTTTTAGCGTAGGACTCACCCAGGGTGCGCCAATCTCAGTGAGTGGGCCTTCACTAGGGTCTGACAATTGCCTTTTTTGGGTGATTCATAAACGACTTTGTGAGCATCACTGGATGAGCCCCCTTCCCTGACACATCTGTGACAAGTATAATTATTTCATTAATCATTTAACTTTATCTTGCTTAGTCAAATAACTCATTTTAAGTGGAATTCAAGAGAAAAATCTAGTCGATTGCAATATACCCAAGAAGCGATGTGAATTTTTTAACAGTTTGTTAGTATTTATCTTGTTCCTGTCTCATTTAGTTCCCTATCCTCTTTTTTAATTAATATGACAAAATGTTCTGCTTCCTTCTTTAATTTCTAGGAAGCACTGATGACCTAACTTAGATGTGCACACATGCTGTGGGAGTGCCCACCACCAGCCATACTCTCAGCTTCCTCCACGAGGTTTTTTTTTTCAATTTTCAGTTGAACAAAAGAAAATCAAGGAAATTAAGAACAGTAAGTGTATTCCTGTCTTCTCTTACAGTATTGCTTAGGAATAATTAAACAATACATCTAAGAATTAGCTTCCTGTTCTTGCTGTGTCATTGTATATATGTCAAAGAAACTCAGCAAAGCCAAAACGAAATGCAGCAAAACTGCATTTGATATGAGCCATCAAGTTTTCCGTAGGCTTGCTCTCTGTTCTCTCTCCTCTCCTCAGTCTTTCTCAAACATACACATAAATGCACACACACACACACACACACACACACACACACACACACACACACACACAGAGTTGAGTTTTCTGTCCTTGGTGCAAAGTTAAAATACTGAGATTGTGTTTACATTTCCTGTACACTGTTTCCGTCTTGTGATAGCTTCTCTTTTATCAGTCATTGCCAAGGCTGTACAGATTGCTAAGAATATTGTCTATGACATAAATTGAACTGTAGTGATATAATCTAGTCTCTGAAGCTCAGAAATAAATAACTTTTGTTTTTCTTATACTAAAGCTGAAAAATGCATTCTCAAAATTGTCGTGATCTATTTTCTCAAAGAAATTTTCTTCTCTGAAGAGTTTTGTCTTTGAAATATTAAAAGATTTGAAAGATATAATTTCACCAGTTTATTGTTGAAAGTCTTGAAATATTCACAATTTCTCTCCAGTGATAAACACTGAATTATTGCTCTAGTTTTGAAGAAACTCTGTTCTGAGCAGAACTCAGACATTTGAAAACTTCTCTAGTTTTATTTTCAAATTATTCAGGAAGAAGAACATGATGAAGGATGTCTGTACAGTGGACGCATTTTAATCTAGAAACTACCATTTACACATGGGTGGTTTATCCGACCCCTGGATCTCTTAATTATACATAAGCAATGGTGAGTGAGGAGAGCTGGTGATTCTGTTGACAAACTGCATAGTTGTTTGCATATTTCAGTCTATGTTTGTCTATCACCTTGTCTGAGTCATCAAGCACAATAGTGTGAGGAATTGACAGTGGTGAAGATATGCTCACATTAGCGAAAAAGATTTCTTTAAAAGTTTTATTGCTTATACTCCACAGGTTTCCAAATTGCTGCACTGACTCTCCCTCTGGTGCTTGAAAACACACATGATCCTCAAGGCCCTGAAAGCCCAAGGGATCTCCCTCTGCTTGGCCACATTCCAACAACTCTGGGATACTCCCCACATAGTCTGGGTTGCCGTGTCTTCCTCTAGCTTCATGTGTCTTGGGCAATCCCTTGTCAGTCTAGTAGTTCATTGTATCCCGTCTTTCCCCCAGTCTTCACCACACGACAGAATCAGTTATCTTACTCCTGCCCTTGTCACACCTCTGATGTCCTTTCCTACAAAGCTGTCAACATGCAGTGAAAATAGCTCCTTTCCTGCTCCTTGTCCAAAGTACATTATGATAAAGTGAAAAGCCCACAGCATCACTTCTTCCCCCTGATTCTGCATGAGGCCATAGAAGTCATCAACCCTTTAGAATCTACTCTAAAATTTTGAACAAATCAGACTTCTTTTAAAATTTTTATTGATTATTTATGAGCTTCACATCATGCACCCTTGTCCTGCTCATCTCCCAACCCTCACATTCACCCTTTGTCCTTGCAACTCTCCCTTTAAAAATCATACACACACACACACACACACACACACACACACATTCATGTATGAACACACATATACACTTCAAACAGTAGCAAAGCATAGAAAACTTCTCACTGTGGAGGCTGTAGTGTGTTGCCGTGTGTCCCGCAGTACATCCCTCTGTCTGTACAGCTTTACTTGCAAATGTTCATTCCAATGAGTCACTGGTCTGATTCCAGAACTCTGGCTTCTCTGACACCATCAACATCCTCATTGCATCCTCAGCAAGACTCCTCTCAATTATCCTGTTGTTGTCCTGTGTCACAGAGATCCTGCAGCTTTGGGTCAGAGCAGAACTGATCATTTCACACATTCCAACCATTTGCAGATGATATAGATTTTGGGGTGGGCCAACTCAGAGTCCTGGATCTGGGCCTGGGTGGTAGCTGAGCTGGTCAGCGCACCACTTGGGTAAGCTCTCCAGCTGTTCTGGCTAGCCTACCCTATGCTGCCATCAGCAGAGGTAGAGTCAGTTCTGCTCTCATACTCTCAGAGTTGGTCCACCCATCTCTCCAGAGCCAGCTCCACTGTGCTTCCCAGTCAAGAAGCAGAGCCCACTCTCCCAAGTGCTGCAGCCTCTGAGTGGCTGGGCCAGCTCTCTTCTCATACCCTGATGACTGGCTCACAGTGCCTTCATCATCAAGCTCTGCTCTGTTCCCCATGTGAGATTCAGGGCTTGCTCTTCTGAATGCTACAGCTAGTGAGGGAGCAGGGATAGCTCTCCTGCTTTCATGCTCTTGGGACAGTTCTCCCAACTAGCACAGGTGGCAAAGGGGGTGATGGGAGGTATTCATCCACCTCTAAACCCATGCTCCCTCACAGCAGATGAGTGCCGAGGCCAGCTTTCCAACACTCTCACCCTTAGGAATTCCCCTGTGTTCTGCTCTATTGTGTTGCCCAGGTGAGGTATATGCCTTCAAAGTGGTGCAGCAAGCAAGGAGCAAGGCCAGTTCACCCATTCTCATGACCCCAGGGTCAACTCTCCCAACTGCCTCAGGTGGTGAGAGGCTAGGGCGCAGAGTCATCTTATCTCCCACAAGGCTTTCTCATGGCAGAGGAGTGGTGGGGCCAGTTCTTCCATGCTATCACCCCCAGGACAACTTCCCTGTGCTCCCTCTTCCAGGCTCATTTCTACTATGCTGGCCAGATGAGGTACAGGACTTGCTCTACCAAGTGTTGAAACTGGTGAGGGGCAGGACTAGCTCTCTGGAGTTCATGACCCTGTGGGCAGTTTTCCTGACTGCTGGAGGTGGCAAAGGAGAGGAGGTGGGCATCACCTCTGTGCCTGTGCCATCCCACAGCAGACAAGTGGAAAGGTTAGCTCTCCTGCAATCACTCTCTCCAGGCAGCTCACCCACACCCCTGCTACCAGGGTCAGTTCCACTGTGCTGCCTGGACAAGAGGTGTAGGTTAGAGTTGTGGGCCCGCATCTGCTTGGCCATAGGGCATAGAAGCTTGGGGAGGTGGGACTCTGGGAGTTTGTCTGAGCTTATCCCACACTGCACCAGGCAGGTGCTGGGCTGTAGGGAAGTGCCTAGCACCGGGGCCTTGGGGTTTGCAGGTTCTTGGATATCCAGATGCCCACTGGGAGTCACTAAAGAGCTGAGAATTAGGGTGGGACCTAACGGGGGTTGGGGGGGCTGGGGGGAGTCTCGGGGGGGAGAGCTGGGGAGCCCCCAGCTTTGGCTTGACAGGTGGCAGGCTTGGTGACAGTTGTGGATGGGAGTGCAGAGAGGCCTTCTACAGGAGATTAGACAGTGGCTTTGTAGGTAAAGGCCTTCTCCAAGGTTCCCCACGGTGGATCCTGAGGAAAACAGACAGTCTGGTTCAAAACTGTTTGCTGCCATGGTGGAAAGTGGATGGATAAAACCTTATCCCACTTCTCAGGGTGGGCCTGCGATTAAGTACCTTTTGCAGGGAGAAATGTCTGGGAAGGGAATCTTATTGGCATGCTCTCCAGGCCTCTAGGTACCTCATTATTATGGAGATCTCTGTCTTTGTGTGTGATCACAGGTCAAGTCTCTTTTCCTATTGTCTTGGTCTGAGGGGTTAGGAATGCCTCATCTACATGTGGAAGGGCTTAGGGCATTGCCCTTATGTGACTGATGGCCACAAATCTATAGGGGGCTGTAGCTAGTGACAGGAGCCTGGTGCCCAGGAGCAGGTGAGGCTCCTACCATCCCTTCAGGGTCTCCACGGCTTCAAAGCCTTCAGCTAATCTGAGGACCAGTCTACCTTTCACAGGCCCACAATGTAGGGCCTGCTTTCCCAAGGGCTGCTGCTGTAAGACGTGGGTCTAGCTCTCCAGAGCCACAGCCAGTGACGGACAAGGCCAGTTCTGCACAGCCCCTGGACATTCAATTGGTACCCTGTAGCTGCCCTGATCAGGGACATCCCCAGTTCTCTAGTGGTAATATGAGCCACAGCCATTAACTCAAACCCCTGCCACTGCATAGCCATCAACCTAGCTATGTCCTTCAGTAATAGTTCAAGCTGTGATTTCACCATGGTCCCAGGTGACAGGGCTGGCCACTCACAACAGCCTCGTCCTCTCCACTCTCATGTCTCTTTTCACAATGCTCAAGGTGACTGACTTTTCTTTCTCGTCCATCTGACCTCCACATACTAGCACATTGTGATGGCTCCAGCTGCAGGCTGGCCACTTGTCTGGTGGGTTCCTGGGTAACATTCTCTGTACCTCATGGTGTAGTGGCAAGCAGGTGTCTACGGTCCACCTGTGCCATGTATGAGAGGGCAGGTCTGTGGGTGGCATGGTGGTCATCGGGTTGGTGTCTGTCTTCATCTTCCCACACCGTGCTGCCTGGATTTGGTTTGATTTGATCAAAATCAAGATTTTGATGAGTTCTAGGCATAAAAGGCACCAACCAATCATCAAGCTAAGATGAACAAAGAACTGCCGCGTGATCTGCCCCTGATTGAACTGTGTCACTAACAAGATGTCTCTTTGCCCATTGCCAGGGGAAAATGGGGGGATTTTTATTTTAATAGAATAACTGGCCTCTCTATGCAGAGTAGGATTTTAAAAGTGCACACTAAGCAGGGACACTGCACTCCCTAGCCAATTTTCAAACTGGACAGACCAGGGAAGAAAGAGAAATGGACCATAGTCATAGCAGTGGAAGGGTGGGGTGTAGGGATTTCGACACCTTTGGGGTATGGAAGGTGTAGTTTCCTAAGTTTCTAGAAGTTACCTTAGCAAAGCTCTGACTTCTGGATAACAAACTCTCCCTTCGACTTGCCATTACAGGGAAGGAAGAGACTAGTAGAGACTTTGAACTGGAGATGTGGCCACTGAGCTTATCAGTCCCTCAGTTAATGATATTGGGCTTAGCTCAAGCTCACCACCTCTCGCTCTGATCCATTGCAGTGTGGTAAAGATCTTTTTCCCTTCTAGTGTAATATATTTTTCTGTTCAGTGTCTACTTGTATGTCTCAACAGCTCCACAAGCTCCTCCTCTTTCTGTTACTTAATTCTACTAATGACTAACATTTTAATATTTCTTTTATATTTAAGCAAAACTTTGGGACATATGACAAGAAACTAATGTGTGGATTAATAGGTTTCCAA
This sequence comes from Uromys caudimaculatus, assembly GCA_028551405.1. Classification (NCBI taxonomy): domain Eukaryota; kingdom Metazoa; phylum Chordata; class Mammalia; order Rodentia; family Muridae; genus Uromys; species Uromys caudimaculatus. The sequence goes on from CM052708.1 coordinate 96,800,081, forward strand.
AATTTCTATTTACTCCATTACCACAAAACTTAGCTTCCCTAGCCAACACTGCAATGTTTTCTTGAATTCTCTAACTTCTCTGCAATTGATCATCTCTCAGAGTTATTTATTGATATTATTTATTCCACATAAGTTATTATATAAATTAAATTTTATATTACATGTTTACAGAGTACAGAGTATAACCCTTGGAGGATTTTGACATGCAGAAATATAAACCTTAACAGACACAGCTGTTATTAGTGACACTCATTTTAGATAATTATGGAGATGGAATTATTATTTAGGAAATTTATTGTGTTTGTTTAGCATGGAATCCTGTAAGCTAACTTCCATTATTTGAGATAATTTGGGGTATAACTAAGAAGATGACAAGCTAAGGTGCTAGAACAAACATGCAGAAAACCAGCAAGGAGATAAAAATTTGAATACCTCTGAGCTGCACTAAACCATGGCTATAGGGAACACTGCAGAATGTCTGCACAGCATGCCTGTATGTGTTTATCAACTGTTTTTTACATCTCGAACTTTCAAAGGATCATGGTTGTTATTTGATATTTACTCTTAAGCTGGCAAGGGTTGAGGAGCCTCAATATGGAGTTTTGTGAAAAGCTCATCATGATTTTCAGGTTGTGAAAAGAAGAGTGATGGCTGAACCCAAGCAGGAGGTGTGATAGTACCTAGAAACCTCAGGGAATCTCAGTGTACCAGCAAGCAAGGTGGCAGCCCTAATGAAGGCATTGCTTGCCTTGTGGAAGCATCACTCCACACAGGCCACCATTCCTGTGTGTCTGTCTTCAAATACCTCTCTTCATAGAAGTTCTTTTGTAGGGAAACTTGAACACATGTTCTGAAGGGAAAAAATTCAATATCACATTTATTTGTATTTAGTATAACATTTATATCAACTTTTATGATACAAAGGACTAGTACACAGTTCTTTTTAAAATTTTATTTAGTCATTCACTTTATATCCCATTATCAGCCCCTCCTTTCCTCCCAATACCCCGACACAAGTTCTTTCCCTATTCTGATGTCCTCTTCTCTTTTAAAAAGGAGAAGCTCCCCTCTAGAAGTCACACACCCACTAACCCCAATTCCATCCCTGCACAACAGACTGCAGGACTAGGTGCGTCCTCTCCCACTGAGGCCAGACAAGGTAGTCCATTTAGAGGAGCAGGATACACAGGCAGATGAGCAGTAGGCTCAGGAACAGCACCGCTCCAGTTGTTGGGGGATCTGCATGAAGACCAAGGTGCTTATTTGCTACATAAGTGCAGGGCCCTAGGTCCAGCCCATGCTTCCTGGTTGGTTGATGAATCAGTCTCTGGGATCTACAAATCTCTTTCCATTGACTGCTAGGTGAAGCCTTCAGAGGACATTTATGCTAGGTTCTTGTTTGCAGGCATAACAGAGAATCATTAATAATGTCAGAGATTGGTTCTTGTACTTGAGATGAGGCTCAATTTGGGGCAGTCATTGGTTGACCATCACCTCAGTCTTTGCTCCATTTTTGTCCCTGCACATCTTGTAGGTGGGGCACATTTTGGGTTGAAGTTCTGGGGGTGGGTTTCTGTCCTTATTCTTCCACTGGGAGTCCTATCTAACTACAGGAAGTGGCCGCTTCAGGATTCATAGTCCCCAGTGCTAGGAGTCTCAGCTTCAATCTCCCACATAGACCCTCTGGGGCCTCTCCCCATCCCAGGTCTCTGGCATAATCTAGAGATGGCACACACACACACACACACACACACACACACACACACACACACACACACACACACACGCACACACACCCCACTGCTGATCTCCCTTCTGTCTCCCCTGCTCTTTCTGCATCTGATCACCCCCAACCCTGCCCTGCTTCCCTCCTCATCCCATCTTCCACTCAGTTATCTCCTTCCATCTACCTCAGATATCAATTTTGTTTACCCTTCTGAGAAAGATTCAACCATTCTTCCTTGGGCTCTCTTTGTTATTTGGCTCTTAGGGTCTGTTGATTATAACGTGGTTATCCTATGCTTTATGGCTAATACCTACTATAAGTGACTACGTGTCTTGCTGGTTTGAGTTACCTCAATCAGGATGTTATTTTATAGTTGCACCCATTTGTCTGCAAAATTCATGATGTCTTTGTTTTTAATGGCTGAGTAGTATTCCGTTGTGTAAATGTATCACGTATTTTTTAATTTATTATTTAATTGAGGAACATGTAGGTTGTTTTCAGTTTCTGGCTATTGTGAATAAAGCTGCCATGAATATGGTTGAGCAAGTGTCCTTGTGGGATGGAGCATCTTTTGGGTATATGCTCAGGAGTGGTATAGCTGGGTATTAAGGTAAAACTAATCTCAATAATCTGAAAGCCTGCCAAATTCATTTCAAGAGTGGTTGTGCAAGTTTGCATTTCCACCAGCAGTGGAGGAGTGTTCCCCTTGCTCTAAAACCTTGCCAACATGCGCTGTCCTTCAAGGTTTTGTCTTAGCCATTCTGGTGGGTGTGAGGTGGAATCTCAAAGGCATTTTGATTTGCATTTCCCTGATCACTAAGGATGTTGAATATATCTTTAGGTGCTCTTGGTCATATCATCTGCAAATAGCCATACGTTGACTTCTACCTTTCCTATTTCTACCTATCGATCTCCTTTAGTTAGTTGTCTCATTGCTGTAACTAAAATGTTGAGAACTATAATAAACAGAGAAAAAGTGTACAGCCTTAGCTTATCCCTGATTTCAGTGGAATTGCTGTAAGTTTCTCTCTATTTAATTTGATGCTAGCTATTGGCTTGTTGTATATTGCCTTTATTGTGTTTAAGTATGGTATTATATCCCTGTTCTCTCCAAGATTTTTAACGTGAAAGGTGTTAGATTTTGTCAAATGCTTGCTGGTATCTAATAACATGATCATGTGGGTTTTTTTTCTTTCAGTTATATTACATTGATGGATTTTCATATACTGAACCGCACATGCATCCCTGAGAGAAAACCTACTTGAGCACAGTAGATGATGTCTTTGATGTGTTCTTAGATTCAGTTTTTGAGTATTGTAGTGAGCATATCTGCATCAATGTTCATGAAAGAAATAAGTCTGAAATTCTCTTTCTTTGTTGAGTCTTTGTGTTAGTTTAGGTATCACAGTGACTGTGGCCTCATAGAATGAGTTTTGATTTTGTGTAATACTTTGAGAAATATTGATATTAGTGCTTCTTTGAAAGTCTGAAAGGATTCTGCCCTAAAACCATCTGGCCAGGGCTGCTTTTGTTTGGGAGGCTTTTAATGATGGTTTCTATTTCCTTAGGTGTTATAGGACTATTCAGATAGTTTACCTGATCTTGATTTAGCCTTGGTTATTTATATTTGTCCAGAATATCATCCATTTCATTTAGATTTTTCAAGTTTGTTGAGTACAGGCTTCTGAAGTAAGACCTAATGACTCTTTCAGTTCCCTCAGTGTCTGTTGTTATTTCTCCCTTTTCACTTCTGATTTTGTTAATTTGGGTACTGTCTTTCTGCCTTCTCGTTGGTTCGCTAAGGGTTTGTCTATCTTGTTGATTTTCTCAAAGAACCACCTCTTGGTTTTGCAGATTCTTTGTATTGTTCTCTTTGTTTCTAATAGACTGATTTCAGCGCTGAGTTTGCTTATTTCCTCTTGTTTACTCCTCTGGGTATGTTTATTTCTTTTTTCCCCTAGAGCCTTCAGATGTACTTTTAATTTTTAATTAATTAATTAATTAAATTAATGAGAACTCTAATTTCTTTATGAGGGCACTGACTTTCCTCTTAGCACTGCTTTCATAGTGTCCCATAAGTTGTACCTTTATTTTCATAGAAAGTCTTTAATTTCTTTCTTTCTTCCTTAACCCAGAGATCATTGCATAGAGAGCAGTTCAGTTTCCATGAATATGCAGGCTTTCTGTTTGTTTTGTTGTTGTTGAAGTCTGGCTTTAATCCATAGTAATCT
>CM052708.1:96804137-96833282 GCA_028551405.1 Uromys caudimaculatus
TGTGTGTGTGTGTGTGTGTGTGTGTGTGTGTGTGTGTGTGTGTGTGTGGTCTGTTTCAATCATAACCTTGATATTTTCATTATTTCCCTGTTTAGTTTCTTTCTCAATGACCTGTCCATTGGTGAGAGTGGAGTGTGTGGGGTTCGATGTATGATTTAAGCTTTGGTATGTTTCTTTTACAAATGTGGGTGCCTTTGCATTTGGGGAATAGATGTTCAGAATTGTTATGTCCTCTTGTAGACTTTTCCTTTGATGTTTGTGAAGTTTCCTTCCCTGTCTCTTTTAATTGCTTTTAATTGCAAGTCTATTTTATTTGATTAGAATGACTACTCCAGCTTGTTTCTCTACTATTGGTTTTAATGGAGTGAAATTCTTTATTTCTTGTGTTTTCTTCAGTATAGTTAGGCTCATTGTGTAGTTTTCCTTCTAGTAACCTCTGTAGGGTTGGGTTATTGGAAAGGTATTGTTTTAATTTGGTTTTGTCTTGAAGTATCTTGGTTTGTTCATTCGTGGTGACTGAGAGTTTTGCTGGGTATAGGAGTGTGGGCTGGTATCTGTGGTCTCTTAGGGTTTGCAAGACCCTTCTTGCTTTTAGAGTCTAAGTTGAGAAATTGGTGTAATTCTGTTTGCCCTGCCTTTATATGTTACTTGGCCTTTTCCCCTTGCAGCTTTTAATATTATTTCTGTATTCTTATATTTAATGTTTTGATTATTATATAGTGGGAGGATTTTCTTTTCTAGTATAATCTGTTTTGTGTTCTGTAAGCTTCTTGTACATTTATAGGCATCTTTTTCTTTAGGTTAGAGAAATTTTCTTCTATGATTTAGTTGAAGATGTTTTCTGGGTCTTTGAGCTGAGAATCTTCTTCTTTTATTCCTATTATGCTGAGGCTTGGTCTTTTCATAGTGTACCAAATTTCCTAGATGTTTTGTGTCATGAACTTTTTAGATATTGCATTTTCTTTGACGATTATATTGATTTCTTCTATTGTATCTTCTACATCTGAGAGTCTCTCTTCCATCTTCTGAATTCTGTTGGTGTTGCTTATGTCTGTAGTTCCTGTTTTTTCCTAGGTTTTTCAGCTCCAGAATTGTCTCAGTTTGTGTTTTCTTTATTGCTTTTATTTCCCTTTTCCTGTCTTAGTTTTATTCATATTGTTTACCTCCTTTGTTGTATTTTCCTGTATTACTTTGTATTTATTTGCATCCCCTTTCAATGCCTCTACCTGTTTGAGTGTATTTTCTTCTATTTCCTTAAGGGATCTATTCATATCCTCTTTAAAACCCTCTATAATTTTTATAAGATTGGACTGAAGATCTTCTTCTTGTGCTTCAGTTCCTTAGGATATCCAGGGTTTGTTGGAGTAGGATAGCTGAGTTCTAGTGGTGACATATTGCCCAGGGTCTTATGGATTGTGTTATTATGATGTCCTCTAGGCATCTGATTTTTCCTGGCATTGGCTGGATAATCCTGATGGCAGCCAGACTTCTTGGGAAGGTGAGGAGAGCCATGGACCAGACAATGGAAGTCAGAGTTCCCAAATCTGCTGGTTGTGCCTCAGGCAGACCCCACTGGGAAGGGATTGGTGGGGAACTGTTCCAAGCTGGTAGTTCTTGGTGACTTCACAGGCCTCCAGGGGGATATAGGGCACTCTTAGTGTCCTGCAAGGATCCACAGGATGGAAGAATGAATCCAGAAATGGATAATGGAGCTCAGAGGACAGAGAGCAATTCACCTCTGCAAGCTGTGTCTTGAGTGAACCCGACCGGGATGGGATGGGTGGAGCAGGCTTCCAAGCTGGTTAGTCTTGGGGCCCCTGAAGATTTCCATGGGAAAGCAGGACACTCTTGGGGTCCCTCAAGGCTCCTCGGGGCTAAGAGTGAGCCTAGAGCTATACAATGGGGCACAGTGGACTTCATATAACTCATCTCTGCAGGCTCTGTCTCAGGAAGTCCCAACTGGGATGGTTGGCAGATCCAACTGCAGCATGCAGTTCTTTCTCAAGATTTTGTATTATTAATCTTGTTAAATTCTTGGAGTTATGAAAAAGAGAAAATTGGTGTGCATATGTTAATAGTACTTGTGATGGTCTGAATATGCTTGGTCCAGGGAGTGGCACTATAAGGAGGTGTGGTCTTGTTGGCAGAAGTGTGGCATCATGGACATGGGCCTTAATACCCTCATCTTAGCTTCTAGAAAATCAGTCTGCCTAGCTGCCTTCAGATGAAGATGTAGCACTCTCAGCTCTTCCTACACCATGCCTGCCTGGATGCTGTCATGCTCCTGCCTTGATGATAATGGACTGAACCTCTGAACCTGTAAGCCAGGCCCAGTTAAATATTGTCCTTATAAGAGTTACCTTGGTCATGGTGTCTTTTCACAGCAATGAAAAACTTACTAAGACAGTATTGAAATTAAAAAATGTTCAACCATTCAAAGTTGGCAATAGTTGGTATTATAATAAACTGATCAAGCAATTCTTCATTCTTTTTATTAGTTGAAAATATAATGATTTTTCATATTAATGCAAATGGCTATAGTCTCTGATAGAAAACATTTGTGCTGAGCATCTGAAAATATTGAGGCTATACGTGCTGCATGGTGAAAGCAGTCATATGAAAGGGGACTTCAGCTTGGTGATGTGTCCACTAAAATATAGACACAATAATCACAGACAGATGTAGGGCTCGGCCCTGGACCTGTGTTCATCTGAAGCCTTTACCCATGCTCTGTAGTTCATGATCTAGCATTTTTCTTGGCTTTTATATGACAGTAGCTGTTGTATACCTGAGTTCATTACACAGCATTCCAGTACATATCCAGGGACAGCATATGCTTTACTGGTAGGTTACCCCTTGGTGTCTGTAATAGTTATTCCTATTCAATTTGAGCATATCTGGAATGAACTACAATTCAGAATTGGAAGGCTCACCTGTGATCTAGATATTGATGCTGGAAGACACAAGTTTCTGACCTGGATCTTGATATGGAGATCTTAAGGCATAATGGCCATGAAAAGCTTAGGCCCAGGCAAGGTAGTACATGGCTTTAACTCCAGGAGACTGAGGCAAGGAGATCTCTGAGTTCAAGGTCATCCTGAGACAAAGCAAGCCCTAGATCCAGGTGTGGTGGTACATACCTTTAACCTGAGCCACACCTTCTGCTGGGGCCCTATGTAAGGACATTGGAAGAATGAAGATTCACTCTTCTTTGCCTGCTTGCACTTACTTTCCAGCACATCTGTTGGAATCTACTTTTACTGAAGACCAGCTCAAACAACTAGCCTCATGGGACTGAGCAACTACTAGATTCTTGGACTTCCCGTTCATAGCTGAGCATTGTTGGGTTAGTTGGATTACAAACTGTGAGTAATCACAATGATTTCCCTCAATATAGAGAGGCATTCCATAAGTTCTGTGACTCTAGAGAACCCTGTCTAATACACTGTCATTCAGCTTGATACCTAAGTAAGAAGTTCTTGTAGTGATACATTGTTATTCTCACTGCTTAAAGATCTGTGGGCTTTGCCTGGTGGTAACATTCAGGCTCCCAAGTGGCTCTCAGGATATGACTTGATCATAATATTTGTCACTTTTTTTGTTGCTATAAAATGCTATACAAAATGCTATAAAAAACCATTTCAGGGGAGAGGATTTATTTGGGCTTAGCATTTGAGTAGAAGTCCATAGTGGTAGAGAAGAAATGACTGCAAGAGTTGGAGGCAGTTAGTTGGTCATGCTGTGTTCATAGGAAGGAAGTCAAATAACGAGAGCTGCTGCTCATTGGTCTTTCTCTATCTTATACAGTTCATGGGATGGTGCTACTACAACTAAAGTGAGGTTTTTCACCTTACTTAACGTAGTCTAGATATCCCTTTCAGGCTTGCCCAGAGATTTGTCTCTCTTAGATGATTCTAGAACCTGTCCAGTGGACAATCAATATTAACCACCATGATCAGCCTGAGGCCACATTTATATTCCTGGTGTTGTTAGACATAACTACTAGTCATTCACCAAGAACCTAGGTTTGGCATAGCGGAGAGGATCCACCATAGATCTTGTATGTGAATAGACAACATCCCAGGATTGTACAAATCCTGTCTTCGTGTGAATATACAATTGAGAACGAGAATGAAAGTTTTCTGTTTGGCCTTTAGATTATCTAATATAACAGCTTAGTAATGGGATAAAGCATCAAGAAAATTGGTAGACATCAGTTACTATTAATATTTTGACTCCAAATATTCCATTTCTAAGCACATCTTGCAGCAACCAGTCAAATGAGCTACTGCCATATTCCTGATCCAACATGCATTCAACAGTCTCTGGTGAGTAGCAGGCCCCTGGAAAGCAGAGTTCTCTAAGGGTCAGATTGCCATGGATGAGGATGGACTGCTTCTGCTTTCATTTTATCCCTTACAGACCTGCTGAGCTGAGTTTGGTACCTGCCTAGGAGATCTGTTCCCCAGGGCTGTGCTGAAGTTTATGTTTGCTCCCAGGGAAAATCTGCACTTGCTAAGCTGATGTGGGTTTTCTAGATCCATACTTGCTAAGGTGACCTGGGCTTTTTAGCTCCTATGGAGGCCATTCTGTGAATGTAGTCATTTTTATCTTTCATTTTGCCTTCTTTGAAGACAAATGAGAGTTTAGTAGTCTGTTGTCTGACCATTTAAAACTTACTTTTGAGTTTATTCGGCACACTAGGAAGTGTTACCACTCTATAAATGCCTAGTGGATGTGAATCTTATCATCTAGAAGATGAAAATTCTTGGAAAATCAGTTTAGATAACTCAATTCCTTTTCCCTAAATGCTTCATGAAAACATGAAAGTCCTTTAGCACTGATGCCCACACTCTCTTCTTTCTTACTCTGAATGGAACAACAGTGCACCTACCTTGAAATCATATGGAATTTCAGACTGCCTTTCTCATCATCCCATGTCTTCCAAACTCAAGCTGCCATACTTCACCTCCTCTGGCCAACTCCACTCACATTTTCCTGTCTCATCCGTTCTATCCTGTAATCAGATGGACTATGCAGTTGCAGCTAGCAGAAGCCCCAAATAAGTAAAAGCGCTGGGTATATTTTTGGTGTGGTATTGTTTTTATATTAGGAAACATGTTGATTCAAACACAAAGTTACCCAAACTCTGCTGGTATTAATGGCACAATATATTCCTTCTAAAGTTTATATATTCGTTCTAAGTTTAATGGGCACTCTAACCACCCTATAAACTTTAAAGCTTATGTCATGAGATAGGCAGTGAAGACCCAAAATCTTTCCATGCTGGTGACGCTGGCTTTCTACAGGAAGCACACCTCAGAAAGCAGGTCCACCAGCTCCTGGTTTATGCACATTGGCTTACTGTCATGTGTAAATACTGCTCACTGTCAACATTCTGAGTAACATTCACATTTCAACTCTGATTATTGATGATAAACATGGCTGCCAGGAACAGCGCTCCTAAAAACAATGAAGTCTATTTTGTGTTTATTCTAAGTAACCATAGTGCTCCCATGACTCACTAACTCAGGAGAGCAATGATTTGACACTCAGTCATTCAGCACAAGGTTTGTATGTCATTCAGAGTTGTGAATGCCAAAGAGGAAAGAAACTTAGTTTGGTTTGAAGCTTCTATTAGAGAAGAGAAGTAAATCAGAGAAGAAAAAAGCTAAATAAAGAGAAATCTGGAGAGCAGAAATCACTTTAGATCATGGAACAAAAGTTAATATGGAAACAAAATTTTCTACTTTGTATCATTTCCTAAAATTCACAGATGCATTCCATGGTGCATGACATGGACTCTTCCAGTAAAGTACTATTAGGAATGCAGTTCCTTGTTCAAAGAGCCATGGCAAACTTCAATGTCAGCAAGCGATACTATCTCAGTGACAGAAAATGCATTGGCAGAAATTAGTCATCCCTTCACTCAAAGCACCATCAGAAGACATGTTAATGTGCCCTTGAACATTTAATTTCAAATAATTAGCCATACCTGGAAAAACTTTAGAGAAATGCTGGGGGAAATAAGCTATGTCCGTAATTTTAAAAAATTATTATAATTAAAATTTAATGTTTTTATTAACATTAATACTGAAATAAATTAGCAATAGATAAAAGTGTCCTTTTCCACTACCATTATCTAGCAGTATCTTAGAAATGTCTCTTAATCAGGTAAGAGAAAATGAAAGCTACAAATTTTTAAAATAAAGTATTATATATTTGCATATTATTTGATTATCTGGCTACATAAAAAAGAATAACAACTTATATTAGTACAACTCTGACTAAACAAATGAATATAAACAGATTTTACATATCCTAGTAATCAGTAATATTTCAATAATCAGCATATTAAAACATGGTATAATACAGTAAAATATTTAGCAACATTGATTTAAAATATGGAAAACTGAATTTACCAATAGTGAGGATTATAAAAAAAAATACTAATATTCTACTAAATAACATAAAGACTTGACTAAACGGGTTGGTTAACTGTGAAAAGGAACATATTTTTAAAGATAGGACATATGGAATATAAATTGATTTGTACAAATAAATCTTCTGTATGACAAAAGACATGCTGGTTATCAGGGAAAGCAAGTGACTTTTATAGCAGCAACTGCCAGTGTTCAGTGGGAAGGCTTTACCTCATGGTAAACAAACCAGACAATACCCACAAACAGCCAGTATGCTGATGATTGAACAATGGGCTACTGCAGCTGTGTGCGTGTAAGGGGGGGTGGGCATACACGCTCATCTACTGGTGCAAAATAGATCAGCCCAGCTTGTGGGGAGGCACTGTGTTACCACACAATGAAATTGAATTATATGCCTCCTTTACCTTAGCGATTAGGCTTCTGGAATTTGTCCTAAGGAAAATTACTTGCGCATATTCACACAGTGGAAATTTAAGGATGTTTCTTCTTGGTTAGTTTGAAAAGAGCAACACAAGATTAAATATAAATATCTATCAAAAGGAGAATAATTGATTCATATTTGCACAATGAAGTCAAATGCTAGCACATGTTAAACATGATGGTGCCTAATACTGATCTGTAAAGACACATTTGATACAGAGTCCCTCAAAAAATACCACCCAAGTTATGTAAAATTTTGGAAGGAAATGATTTTCAAATAGCTACAACTCTTTCATATGTAAGCTTGTAACTGGCCTTCCCACAAGCAGACTGAGTCAAAGTCCACTTTCTACAATGAATAGACATGTGTATCTCTGTGTGTGTGTGTGTGTGTGTGTGTGTGTGTGTGTGTGTGTGTGTGTGTGAGAGAGAGAGAGAGAGAGAGAGAGAGAGAGAGAGAGAGAGAGTGTGTTTCAGCATGAAATAAAAATGAAAGTTAAAACAACATCTCTCCTTGTATCAGAGAAACTCTAAGCTGAGCTTGTGCGAATAATTCTCAGTATAAATAAGTCCACCCAGCAAGTCAGATGTCCATAATCATGTTGCTAGTCCTAGAGCAACTGACACTCCTTCCCAGACAGACACCTTTCTAGGTGGGGATCTGAGCTGCTGAGTTTGAAACTGAGGGTGACAATGAGGATTCTCCCAAGAGCTAGGAACACCTCATCCCAGGTAGCCAAGCTGCGAAGGGCTCACTTGGGAACCATGATGCTTGCTTTCCTACTTAAAATGCCAGACTTTGGAAGGACAGTAAAAACTGGTTCAGCTACTTTGGAGATCTGACAATACATTCTGAAACTGAATAGAAATATGCCCAGTGCGCACATGCCCCAAATCCCCACACCACTGCTCCTGGATTACCCGGTGGAAATGAGTACTTGTATATATGAAGACATCAACAGAATAGTGCATGGAAGTTTGTGACAATCAAAAACAGGAAAAAAATCCAAATGTCCATCAAAAAAAAATTGTGGAACACTCCATAGCAATATAAAGAACCAAACATCTGCAAAATCATGTCAGAGAAAGAAACCACTCATGGAAACAACTTCATTCTCGACTTTTTAAAATACATATTAAACATGAAGACATACTGGAAGTCAGAATGATAATGGATTTAGTGAAGGAGCAATAGACTTAGATGGCATCCTGGGACATTCAGAATACTTCATAGCAAGTATAGTTTTATGGATGAACACATAAGAAAAAATTGGATGAGCCTTATACATAGATTTTGCACTTTATTCTTTCTTCAATTATGGAATTATTTTAAAAGTAACTAAAACTAAAAGCCAGTCTTTCCAGGAAGAAAAGATTAGGATCAATACAGAAGCTGGCGGGAGTCTGTGGAAAGAACTCACCATGTAGCACATGGCGAGACAATGGGAAGATGGCCACATCACCCGAGAACACTTAATTATTACAACTGCCTAGCAGCCATTTATAGAAATAGTTCATAAATATTTAAAAATGCTTGCTGGGAACATTTCCAAAGAGCTTTTAATACCTTCGACTTCAAGTGCAGGGGTGTGACATTTCCAAGACCATGCATGATCTTGACAGTGAACTAATTGAAAAGTCCCATGAAAATGAATATTAGCAAGAAATCTGTCATCCCTTGTCCCTTCCTTTGTTCCACATCCCTCTATTTTAGACATCATTTTTATTCTGCTAAAATTAGTCACTGGCATGGAGCTCCTACCCAGTCCTTCTCAATCTGTCCCTATTCTCACAGCTCTGACCTCCATGTAGGGCTCTTCATCCTTATTTCTACTATAAGAATTGTCTCAAGCTTCATCTATGAGTGAGGCAGAGAGGAATGTGCAATGTCTCAGTATAAGACCATTGCATGGGGGTGTGGGTGTGGGAGCATGAGCTAACCAAAACTAAGAAACTATAAAAAAGTTTGTAAGCTTGTAAGCTCCTCTCTCTCTCTCTCTCTCTCTCTCTCTCTCTCTCTCTCTCTCTCTCTCTCTCTCTCTCTCTCACACACACACACACACACACACACTCACACACACTTACACACACTCACACACACACACACACACACACACACACCCCAGAGTTAAAGGAGTTTAAGCTGAGATAAATGAAGACAATAAATAAGAATCTCAGTTCTGGATATGGGCTACCTCTTATCACTTATTGGCCAAGAAAAGCTCCAGAGATTCACAAGCACACAAACAACAAAAGCTACTGCCATTGTTCTCAGTTACCTACCATAGTTAGATGGTAAGACTTCAGAATTGACCAAAAAGGGTGAAATGTTGTGGGTTGCCATAGCTCTGTTTGTATTCTAATGTTAATTCTGCTTCCTCAAGAGGGGCTGCACTAGTGAAGCAGGTCATGTACTCAGATGATTTCATGTGAACCTTCTCCCCATTGTACAGTCAAATAAATGCAAGAGCCTGTGATTGGGCAATGGAAAGGAAAGGTGGGGCTGTAGGTTTCAGAGAGTGGGGGAAGAGTAGGAAAGAGGAAAGAGAAGATAGAGGAAAGAGGTGGAGGAAGAATGGAGCAGAACCACATAGCCCAGAGAAGCCACAAGTAGCAAGGGATTTTATAGCTGGGGAATAGAGTAGTGTAGTGATAACTGCCAAATCTAGGCCTGCGACTTATAAATATTACAATTGAGTTGTGTGTTTTTGCGTGGGCTTATTGGGGTTGGAAATTTACTGCAACAAATTGCAATTCTGATGTCACAACTGGGAAGACACAGAAATCTAGCTGGAACTGGCCTGGAAATTTCTTCTGCTCTAAATGGCATCCATAGTCCTAGAAAGTGCTAATGCAGGCCATGGTGGAAGAAATTTATCAACAAACTTATATGGTGGCTACTACATGCTATAATACTGATTTGCTAGGCAGCCTGTTGGTAAAATAATGACGTGCTTGCTATGGGGAATGATGAAGTGTTTTCTCTTTGCATTTGATGCTTGCTCCCAAGAGAATTCATGCCTGGCACTTTGAACCTTGTTAAAATCCAATGGCTGGGAGGTCATAGATCTAGAGGGAAACCTATCCCTAGACATGTTGTCAAATTGACTCCTAAATATTTATGCATATACCTCTAGATAATTGCTGCTCTCAACCTTGGTCAGAAGAAAGTTCTTTTTGCACTGGACAGTAGTAGTAGTCAATATAAAAACTCTTGACTGGTCAAAGTGTTTAGAAATAGTGATTTTGGAATGTTGTGACATGCTGCTTTCTGGACAAGACATAACCATTGTACTGAACTCACAGCAGCTCTGGTTATTTGCATAAAATCAATGTCAACACATTAAAAATTCCGGCACAGATATGGCTGATAAACTGTTCGTAATTTAAGACCACTTGGGGTGTGTGTGTGTGTGTGTGTGTGTGTGTGTGTGTGTGTGTGCATTTTTTTCTTCTGGTATTTGACTGCTGGTAGGTTGCCTATGTTCTGATGGATGGCCCCACATCCAACACACATGGGGGAAGCTCTGATTGGTCTCATTGAGGTATAAATAAAAAATAAAGAAAATGACATCAATGTGAAAAGGCAATGTTCCAGGGTACTGGGAGTTGGTGAATATGATCAAGACGCATTGTATTCATGCATACAATTGTTGAGCTTACAAAAAAATCTAAATTGTAAAACCATCGCACATAGTTGTCACAGTCTTGAGAAACCATTATAATTCTTTCATTTTTACCAATTCTCTACTGAAATATGTGGCCTTACATGTCTGATAGTCTCTTTGGGTCATGTGCATTGGCTATTGAATCCTTTCTTAGGATCTTGACATCCTTACAGTTTTTCCCCCACATCATAGCTCATAGACAACCAGCTCAGTCGGGTTCCCACACTCTTGGGCACCACAGACACCGCTGGATGCTGTAGAAGAGCTGAGAATGAAATGGGAACCCGCATGTGGGGCCATGAAAGGGAAGAAGTGGAGAAGGGAAGGAGCACAGCCAGATACCGTGGGGAGACCGTGGTCCACAGCTTGGGCGCCGGCTAGCTGCATTGGTTGGGTGGCTGTCGCAATGGTCCGCCTTTGGCAGGAGGCTAGACTGCAGCTCTTTTGGCGAAGGCTGGTTCCATTGTTTCTCGTGGCAGATGAAGAGAGACAGTCCAGGGTTTCAGAACGTTTATTGTCATGTCATGGTGGAGAGTGGCGTGGGTGAGCCCATATCTCCCCCCCCCCCCAGACCTCAGGGAGGGGCAATGTTGAAATAGTGACTGGGAAGGGGAATGTCTAAGCCTCTAGGTGCCTCATTAACATGGGGATGTCTTGAAGCTACATGGCCTCAACGCGTGGCGGGGCTTGGGAGCATGACCATGCCTCTACCTGAGGAGGGGCTTGAGGGGCTTGAGGGGTATTCCCTTTTTATGTGACCAAATGTCACAGACCTATGGAGAGATATATCCACATGTCAGGAGCTGTTTCTAGGAGCATTGGTAAGCACCTGCTGTCCCTTATAGGGTTTTTACCCTGTATTGGGCCCATGGGGTTTGAACCTTAGCTCTACCAGAAAACAGGCTGCCTTTCACGGCCCCACACTGAAGAGATGATTTTCAACATCTCTTTTCCTTCCACTACTGTACTTTCTTGTAGCATTTGTGACTTGGAGTAGGAGAATAGGAATGATATTGGTGGTATTTGATATAGGAAGGTAGAGGTTTGGGGTTGCTGTGTGTCTTTTGCTTTATTAGTTATCTCTGATGAGTTGATCTGTGTCTGGGAGCTTGCTTAGATAACGGCAATGTCCTAGCTTCTTTAACTTATTCAGCCTCACACCTTCAAGGCTGACATTACCAGCCAACGTAAGGTTCTGGAATGAGCCCTGGGGGCTTAGCTTCTTATTTGTTCTAGTTAGTAATATTACATGCCTTTGACCATCATCCCAGCCCAAACTCAGAGGTTCATTCTGGATTCCCTGCCTCCCACCTCAGCAGGCTTCCCACAGTGTCACTTGCCTATATTTAGCATCCTTAATGTCAGCCTCCAGGGGTCTATGAAGAGTTTAAAATCTAAACTCAGAGCACATAGCAGTGATCTTTTACTATGGTGTGCAACAGAAAGGAAGTCCTGATACACAGGATAATGGCCTCAGCCCTCAAAATTATGTCATTGAGCCCTAAGATTGGAGCGTGGTCCAACAATTTGCAGTTAATAATTTTTCCCAAAGCAGCTGATGCTCATATTGATGCTGCTGTCAGCCTTTGATATACAGTGGACACTGGACAGTGCCTCACTTAGGAGAAATGAAAATTCACTGCTTTAGTTCTACCCTGATATGTCCTAAATAGATGATTAAAGCTGTATGAGAGCATTGTATTATGGATTCCCTAAAGTGAAAAGGTTTTAAATCACAGGATCATTTCTATAGATGCAGAAAAAGCCTTGGACAAAATCCAACACACCTTTACTATGAAAATTCTGAAGAAAGTGGAAATAGAGGAATGTACTTCAATAAAGACTACACACAATAAAGATGTAGCCAGTATTACAATATCTGGGGATCAAAAACATTTCTGTTAAAATCAGAGATGAAACAAGGATGCCCACTTTCCTTACTCTTAATTAATATTGTGCTTATGTCTGAACTAGAGCAATAAGACAGGAAAAAGAAATAAAAGTTAAGCCCGGCAGTGGTGGCACACGCCTTTAATCCCAGCACTTGGGAGGCAGAGGCAGGTGGAGTTCTGAGTTCAAGGCCAGCCTGGTCTACAGAGTGAGTTCCAGGACAGCCAGGGCTACACAGAGAAACCCTGTCTCAGAAAACCAAAAAAAAAAAGAAAGAAAGAAAGAAAGAAAAGTTATGCAAAAAGAAAAAGAAACAAGATTATCCCTATTTGAAGATGATATGATTCTATATCCAAGAGAATCTAAAGACACCACTAGAAAATACTTAGACTAATTGAGCATGGCCAGAAAAGTGGTAGGATACAAATCATCACAAGACAATCCCTTTATTCCAATAATAACTATCCCAGTTCCTCTATTCACCCCATCTCATACCTAGTTCCCTCTTTCCATCCACCTCTAATGAGTATTTAATTTCCGATTCTGTGTGAAATTTGTGTATCTTCCCTTGAAACTTCCTTATTACCCAGTTTCTTTGGATCTGTAGATTGTAGCATGATTACGCTGCACTTTAGGGCTAATACCCATTTAGAAGTGAGTACATATCATATGTCTATTTCTGGTTCTGGGGTGCCTCACTCAAGATGATATTTTCTAGTTCCATCCATATGCCTGGAAAATACACAATGTCTTTGTTTTTAATGGCTGAGTAGTATTCCATTTTGTAGATGAACCATATTTCTTTATCCATTCTTCAGTTGAGGGATATCTAATTTGTTTCAGGTTTCTGGCTATTATGAATAAAACTGATATGAACATAGTTGAACATGTGTTCCTGTGGTATAGTGGGGCATCTCTTGGTTATACTGCTAATGAGGGGCATAGCTGGGTCTTGAAATATAACTATTGTCCATTTTCTGAGAAACTGCCAAATTGATTTTCAGAGTGAGTGTACAAGTTTGCACTCCCACCAACAATGGAGGAGTTTTCCCCTTGCTGCACATCCTTGCCAGCATGTGCTATCTCTTGAGATTTTATCTTAGCCTTTCTGATGGGTGTAAGGTGGAATCTTAGAGCCATTTTAATTTGTTTTCCTGATGACTAATGACTTTGAACATTTCTTTAAGTGCTTCTCGCCCATTTGAGATTTCTCCATTGAGAATTCTCTGTATAGCTCTGTACCCAATTTTAAATTGGGTTAGTTGGTGTCTAATTTCTTGAGTTCTTTATATATTTTGGATATTAGCTCTCTGTCAAATGTAGGGTTGGTGAAAATCTTTTTCCCAATCTGCAGGCTGATATTGCCCTATTGATGGTGTCCTATGCTTTACAGAAGCTTTTCAGTTTCATAAGGTCCCATTTATCAATTGTTGATTTTAGTGCCTGAGCCATTAGTGTTCTGATCAGGAAGTTGTCTCCTGCGCCAGTGTATTCAAGGCTTTTCCCCCACTTTTTCTTCTTTTATATTTAGTATATTTGACTTTATATTGAGGTCTTTGATTCATTTGGACTTGAGTTTTTTGCTGGGTGATAAATATGGATCAACATAGTGAAAATAGCCATCTTATCAAAAGTAATCTACAAATTTAATACAATTCTCATCAAAATTCCAGCAGATCTTGAAAGATTAATTCTTAACTTCATAGGGGAAAATAACAGAATAGTTAAAGCAATACTATCATATCATCTGCAAATAGTGATAGTAAATATAATGAGAAAGAAACTGGAAGAAAGAAAATAACATACCATTCACAATAACTTAAACCTAATAATATACCATATACCTAGTCAAGGAAATGAAAGACCTCTGTAGTAAAAATTGTAAAACACTAGAGAAAGAAATTGTGGACGATCCAAAAATATGGGACGATTTCCCAGGCTCATGAGTAGAACTGATGTTATGAAAATTGCTAGACTGACAGAAACAAGCTAAATGGAATCCATATTAAAATTCTAATTGTATTATTCACAGACATAGAAAAAATAATTCTAAAATTCAGATAGAAGTACAAAATGCTACAACTAGCCAAATCAATCTTGAGCAGAGTGAGCTGAGCTGGGACAATGATGGTCTTTGACTTCAAGCTATACTAAAAAACCATAGTAATAAAACCAGCATGACACTAGTTCAGAACCTGACATATAGATCAAGGACATAGAATAGAAGGATGAGAAAGAATCACACAGCTAAAAACACCTTACTTTGACAAAGATTCCAAAAATACACTGTGAAGAAAGAACAGTGTCTTCAGCAAATGATGCTGGAAAACTAGATGTCGACATACAGAGTGAGGAAATGAGGTGACTGTCTCCTAGCCCATCCAAAGCCAGATTCAAAGTGGATCTTAATTTAAGACTTGAAACTCCAAAACTCTTAAAAGAAAACACTCTAGGATACAGACAAGGACTTTTTGTAAATACTCTCATAACTTGAGAAATCAAACCACATAAATTTCCAAGTTAAACTGCATGATATTAAAAAGCTTCTGCATGGAAAAGAAAATAGCTGTGTCAGGAGGCGGCCTTCAGAATGGGGGACTTTCCTGCTTGTTTGCCAGGGGAACAATGTGAAGAGAATATTTTAAAACTATCACAAACTAAACACTTAACAGTCCAATGCTCTCAGTTGAAAAAACTCAGAAGATTATGAAGAGAAGTCATGAAGGTATAAGTGGGAGATGAGAGAAAGAAGAAAAACTAGATAATGGGGAGAGTAAAAAAGGGGGGTATGTCAGGGGTAGGAATGAATGTTATCAAAATACATTAAAAACATAACAACTTATAACAGAATGAATACCGATATCTTAAACATAAGCCAGTGTTCTCAAAGCTTGAAGTTCAAATGGTCAATCGACATATGAAAAAAAAAGTTTAATGTTCGTAGTCATCAAGGAAATGAAAATTAAAACTATTGAGATTCCATTTCACTCCAGTCAGAAGTAATTACAATGTAAATAAAAAATTCTGGAGAGGGTGTGTTTAGTTCCCTTCTTCAGTGTTGTGAGACAAAATGCCCGAGAAATACAGGTTCAAGGACGAAAAGGAGTTTCTTTTGGCTGCAGTGTGACAGCACAGTCGTCTGTCATGGTTGGGAGAGTCATGAGTGTAAAGGCTTGAGACAGGTGGTCGCATAACATCTGCAGCCCAGGAGCAGAGAGATGCGTGTCTGTGTGCAGCTGGCTTTCCCTTTCTTATGCAGTCTTAGAATGGAGCCCAGAGAACAAAGCCACACATGTTCAGGCTGCATCTCCCACCTCAACTAACCTAAACATGACAACTTCTCACAAATATGCTCAGAGGCTTGTCTCCTAGGTGATCCTAACTGATATTAACCATCACAGTGGGAGCCTGAACTTATGCCACTACTATAAAAATCCACGCAGTAGATAGGCTATCAACTCCAAGCTGAAGCTACCAGGTGACCTAGCTGCACTACTTCTAGGTATATACCTGACAGACAAACACGTGACCTACACATATACCTGACCTACACATCCATGTTTACGGCCACATCACTCATAGCAGTGAAGTTACAGAATCAGCCTAGACGTCCATGAACAGATGTATAAAGTAAAGCCGATATATAAACAATAAACTTTTATTCGGCTCTAGGGAAGAATGAAATATTGCCATTTTCAGGAAAATGGATATAACCAGGGAGCATCAGGGTTAGTTAAATAAATAAGTATCATAAAGTCAAATATAAGATGCTTTTTCTTATACATAGGTTTCAGATTTTATGTACACACATACAGCATGAAAATGGAAGTCAATCTGGGTCACTGGGGGGAGTATCAGGAATAGGGATGGAGATGAAAGGAAAAGCTACGGTGGACAGATCTGTTCAAAAACCATGAAACGCAGGTATAAACCTGTGTTGGTGAACCCAGTACATACAGTAAATTTGCACCTACAGTCCTGTTCTTGAATGGCCCTTGTCTTTGATGCTTTGCTTGTTTAACAATCGGTCCATGAATATCTCTGTGTGCTTCTGGTATTTCCCACCCTCCACTTCACTTCCTCATACCCTTTCATCCCCTCAAGCTCTTTGCAAACGGAACTGTGGATTTGGATCTGGTTTTCACACCTCTTACAGGCACGAGTCCCTCACCCTGTATGGCAGGCCAACTAGTCCAGCTGCTCTAGGAGGTATGAAGCCCTGATTCTAGAAATAATCAGACATCCATTGTGTTTTCTTGCTCCAAAGAAAGTCTGAGTTGGAAGAGAATTGCTTTCTGGAGAATATTTTGATCTAACTAAAAGCTACCTCTTTCTGAAGGTAGGGCTTCACTGGTTTCCTCTTTGTGTTTCTGATGTACCAACGTCATTTCTTTGTTCCGAGCCCTTCCTCCAGGGCAGCAGGCAGCTCATACAGAAACATCAGTATTTTGTTAAATGGTTTTCGCTGTGTGAAATGGTTAGTGAAAGCACCATTCTATTTCTTTCTCTGAAAAGCTGCTCATCAAAAGGCTTCAGTGATAGCATGTGATATGTTATGAGAGTCAGTCTAGCCTCATTGCTGATATAGTATTTCTATTACTTAATTAAATATTATGAAACAAAAGTCCCTACATGTTGTAATCATTTTCAAATATTCACTCTCCTGCCAATAGCTATAGTTTGTTAGGGTGTGGAGGCAAAGCAAGCTGGCAAGATGTTGAAAAACCTGCAATTGGCAGCACAGACCACTTCCCTGCTGCCAATTCCATGGGCAGGTGCCTGGGATTTGATAAAATATGAGAAGAAAATGTGTTGCTATGATTCAGAACTTTATTGAAAGCCACTTCCTGTTATTTTAATGTTCTAGAGCACAAGTCTATGCTGGCAAAGTTTTTCAGGTAGTGTTGCTATCTCAGTGAGGTCTCCCCCATACTGCATCCTGCCAAGTTGGTTGAAGACATGTAATGGATAAACACATCTAGACATCAACTCATATGCCACAGAATGAAGCCATCTTTGCTTTTATATAAGCCATGTATTTTCTTGATAGTGGAGTCACTGGGACTGTGTTATTTAGTATATTGGATTTTGTTGAGCTTTTAAAATTGCGTTTAAGGACAGATAACTCTTCAGTTATGCCAAAAAGGTGATGATTGGGATGTTTCTAAATCTCCTAAAATAACGCTGATAAATATTCCCCAGCCTCTGCTTATTTTTGAGTTTGTTCATTAGGATTAATTTCTATTAAGATGAATGTGAAGAAGCTGATCACATTAAGGAGAGAGGGCTAAGTGGTTACTGCTTGCTGCTTGTGCAACAATGCATTTAATTCTCAGAACCCATCTAGGGTGGCTCACAACCCCTTGGAACCCCAGCTCCAGGGGATTTGACATCCTCTTCAGGACGCCAAGGGTACTGCACTCATATGTGTCTATCTCCACAGAAACACATATAATCAAAATAAAAAATCTTCAAAGAGAAGTCAGTCAAATTCAGCTTCAGCTCACATTCATCCTGTCCTGCCTCAGGGGCTGACCTGAGCACTGTCTTTCTTCCTGGTGCTTATTGCCTGGTGGACTGTGCCAACAGAGCAGCCTCTGTTTTTCCTCTAACTATTCTGGCTCTTCCTTTCTCTCTAGACCACTTTAAAATAAAACTTCAAATCTATCTATAGGAAAGCATCCTTACTGTGATGCACAAGAGTTGTTCAAAAACAATGTCATTTTCACAGGAATCTATTTTAAGTGATTGTCTTTGGCTTTAAGTCAGTGTAATGGAATGGATAAAACATTGGACCAGAGATGAAAATAAATTGAAATTACTTCCCAGCTCACACACTAACCTTATGCTTCTTGGGGCCAGTCACATCTCTCTGGATATCTTCTGTAAAATAGAACAGGTAGCTTAAAACAGAAGATATCTGTTTTCATTTAGTGTGAAGTTGTAACAGCACAAAGATTCATGCTATGAGGTTATATGAGTCTTTAGCTTGCTCTCCCTAAGCTGCTCACTACTAAGCTAACATGCTTCAGTACAAATGAATGTGTAGTAGCCCAAAACACTGTGGCAGGCACACACAGGTATGTGCACCCCGCGTGACCTGGGAGTTGACTAATAGATGTATTCATGATTTACTAGTGTCTAATTTCCAGGATCCTCACTAAACACCCATCATGTTTATCCCAACAAAAGCCAATATATTGTGGGTTTCTTGAGGAAATCACAAGCTAAGGGAAGGCAGCTGTGTGGTTTAGGGAGTCTTCCCTAGGGAATTCCTTTCATTCTCACAGTCAGAGGTTTATCATCCTTTCCAGGAAATAAGACTAGGATATCTCCTAGTACAGCACCAGGCATTGTGCTATCTGTCAGCAGCAGTTTAGATTGGATCATAAGCCAGCATTTGTTGGGTATATCACAGCCTTCAGGAAGGTAAACGGAAGTTAGGATCCACATCCAGAGGCCTTCCTCAAATGCTGGGCCAGTGCCCTTAGTCCCCCATGTTAATGTAGATTCTGTGGTTTCTCCATGCCTGGATTTGATTCTGACCATCTGTGGAACTCCACTATCGAGAAGCATGTCCTGGTGTATTAGCTTGTCATCTGCAGCTGAGAAGAGCTTCTAAAACAAGACGCTAGTGAATCTTTCGTTGTGCCTATAATTACCCCAACCTAGTCAAAGCTAATTTTAATACCTCCACATAACATTTCAAGAAAGAAATTGCATGTGCAAAGCAGCTTTTAATGAAGATAAAAAGAACCTGTGTGCACTTGGTGCCTGGTGTTCCCACCTCTCTTAATCAGAGCACGTACATGAGCTCTTAAATGGTCTGTGATTAATAAGCACTCATTCTAGGGCCACAGAGACTAAACTAAGATGATCACATATTAACAGACTGGGGACAGTAGCAGAAGGAAGTGTCACTGGCTTAAAAGGCACCTTGTAAGTGACTCCAAAGGCAAGGAAATGCCATTGCTAAGCCAGTATGGGGGACCGAGGGCCAATTTTAGGAAGGTAATTAAATATTCTCATCATGTTTGTAGGTTAGATCATCACAGAAAACATTGAAGCTGGAAAGAAACTGTTTCCAGGGTTAATGGATGGAAGACAGCCTGACTCCTAGGCGTCTGTGGACTAGTACCTTAATTTTAATACTGCTGGATCCACTGGGCTATGTTGAAATAGGCAGACAGTTCAGTGATGACACCAGAGTCAGATTTGCTTTGTGCTATCCTGTGCTTCCGGTATGGAGAGCAGGGATGACCTGAGGGAGGACACTGTAGGATGCAAGGGCCTGTTTCCATGCAGTCAGCAGTAGGAGGTCCTTTGGAATTGTCTTCCATTCCATGAGGTGGAAACATTCTGAGATCAGATGATGTTTCCTCATAGCTCCTGATCCCTTTTATCCCATGGCGCTGTGGTTCCTTGATCCTTTAGAAACATGGCTTGGATCTCTCTTGTCATGGAAATATGGTTGTGTGGGTTTGCCTAGCCTGGCCTTTTCCTACTTGACTCTGAAATGACTGAAGTTAGAACTTGGGTGTTCTTAGCAACTGTATGTTCATAGCATCTAGACAACTCCCCCTTCACATATTTATAGAACAGGGACCTCAAAAGGACAATAAATACTTCATAGGATTTTTTTTTTCTGTCAAAGAGTATTTCGTAGTATGCTCTAAATATTTAGAGGTTCAAAAGGGAGAAATTCAGGTAAGAGGGTTTAGCATGGGGGTGGGGGGGATGGGGATGATGGGAGTTAGCTTGGGAGGCCTGGGAGTGAGTGGGTTTAGCATGGGAAGGCTGCACATGAGTGAGGTTAGCATGAGAGGGGTTTGGATGAAGCGGTTTAGATTGGGAAGGCTGCACATGAGTGGGGTTAGCATGAGAGGGATTTGGATGAAGGGGTTTAGCTTGGGAAGGCTGCACATGAGTGGGGTTAGCATGAGAGGGGTTTGGATGAAGCGGTTTAGCATGGGAAGGCTGCACATGAGTGGGGTTAGCATGAGAGGGGTTTGGATGAAGGGGTTTAGCTTGGGAGGGATGGGAGTGAGACGACTTTTTCTGAGAAGGCACAGGTTGAAAGGGCTTAGGCTGGAAGTGTTTGCTCTGGACTCTGCGTTGATGGGAACTGGACTGAGAGGTAGATGAAAGTTTACTCCCAGATGTGATTGGGACCCTGGTTTGAAAGCTAGATCTGAAGGCCTTCCCTGTGTTGTTTGTTGGGCTCCTTGATGAGAAACAGGTATTATCCATTCTTGGCTGGCTCCTGCTGGCTGACAGGGCTGAGGGTGAGGATATTTAATATGGGACAGTGTCCTTATAGATTTTCTAGATGCTTTGATCAGCTGGATCCCCTCGGCACAGGCTTTCTCAGGCTGTGGCTTCCCTGTGGCTTTCCTTGCTTGTGAGCCAGGAGAACATAGGTCACCTACACGAGAGCCCACTGTCCCAGACCTCTGAAGAGTTCTTGATGTCCGAGTGCCCTCAGGATGGGTCTGTACATGAGAAGTCTGTCTCTGTGATCTCCTAAACGGTCCATTCAAATGAGACTGCTGAGGAGCTGCTGAACATTTTGTGAATCTTCCCCTTGAATAAAATCTCCAGGGCTGGAAGTGTTTATCAACAAAGTTCTGACCTCTGCTGTGAACGCTTGTATTCTGATGGGGACGGAAACCACTTAGCCCTCTGCTGTGATCCGAAGTGGGAGCTCATAACCCAGGGGGCTCTCAAGGGAATGTGATAAAAGTTACTTCCAGTCTTAATGGGCATGGGCCATGGGTGTGCTCGATAAGGCACGAATACTGGAGTCTGATGGAAGATCGGAGCATTTTGACTGTCCTCACACTGAGCCCCAGGCTCTCTGACTGGTTCCTGAGCTTGGCTTAAGTTATTCTTGTCATACAACAGTCTGAAGAAAAGTTTTAGTGAAAAACTGATAAAATTAGCAAAACAAAAAATTATGCAGTCTTAAGTGCATAGCAAAGTATCTAAGTGTGGAAAATATGAGAGCAGTTCAAAGTAGGATCTGGCTGGGCAAGGTGGCACACACCTACAGGATTTAGCATGGGAGGGCTCTGTTATGCCAACTCAGAAACAGGCAGATCTCTGTGTGTTTGAGGCCAGTCTGGTCTGTATCACAATGAAATAGCATGTTCCAAATCAACCAGAGTACATAATGAGATCCTGTCTGGGGACAAAAGCATTGTATCTAACATCAAACCAAAGAGATCAGTCAGTATTCCAGAGGGCATCATTAGTTATACTCAATGGGTTACCAAAACCAAACCAACAAGTAATCCTCCAAAGGAGCAGGAAGGAGTGGGTGGGGGTCAGGCTGAGCAGGAGGGGGGGAAGAGCTGAGGATGGATATGATCACTGTATACATGTATGGAACTGTCAAATCATAAATGCAAGCTGAGAAAATAGGGTCTAGGGATACATGAACTCATTGAGTCCGGCTCTCACTAGCTTATGATGTGGGATTTGAAGCCAGGGAGAGTAATCTGTCAGATAGCCATATGTGTGAAGAATGGAGTTC
Source organism: Uromys caudimaculatus (assembly GCA_028551405.1). Taxonomy (NCBI): domain Eukaryota; kingdom Metazoa; phylum Chordata; class Mammalia; order Rodentia; family Muridae; genus Uromys; species Uromys caudimaculatus. The sequence continues at coordinate 96,826,094 of CM052708.1, forward strand.
CTGTGTATTGTAAAGTGTTGAGAACGTGGAGCTCAGCTTCCCTCAGTGTTGAAGAAAGCTGCTTCAGAGGTGCCTTGGATTTGGGTTTACTATCAGCCACTGAGCAGATACTCTGCACTATTGGTACAGCTAGATCAACTTGCTTTTAGTAATAGTCCCAATATTCATGCCTGATAAGACTCTCATTTTGCCCTTACATACAGAAATAATGGATGTTCAATAAAACATATACTTTTACATTAAAAAAAAAAAGGGAGCAATTCCAGGGACCAAGCAGTAGTTACAATTTGATCTGAATGCATGAAAATAGTATTGCATGTATAATAAACAGAGACATATAAATTCAAACAAAATGATTTAAAGGCAATCATCTAGGGACAGGGAATTGATCATTAGTATTTATTAACTTTCTATTCCTTTCAACAAGCATATCATAAAATGGTAGAAAATGTCAGCTGTTACAAAAACACTGACTTCAAAATAATCATTTTATTTTGACTGAAAATAATGCTGAGAGCAATCAGAGAGGAAAAACCCTCTGAAATACAGCACAGGCTCCATAGAAATCCCTGAGGGGATTTCATCTGTCTGTTGGAAGAAACCCAGTTTCATGCATCAGAATCTAAGCACAATATCATTAGGCATCTCCTTTCTCAGTTCTTTTATCCACAAAAATTTATTTCATCAAGCTGTCCTCAAGATGAAGTGTGGGGACATCAGAATTATTTGGTAATCCACTCAAAGAGTTTTTCTTAACCAAGCCTTTGCTAGAGTTTCTGTTTGTAGCTTCTTCCCTGAGGGACACTGAAAATTGGTACCATGGGCTGTATCTGCTTTACATAAGCTTCCTTTAAGTTCCATAGGCCAGTGTCCTGATTGATCAAAGACTTTACAACATTTTGTAAGAGTGAAGAAAACTTTTTGAACACACTTGTGCTGACACCTGCATGGAGCTGCTTAAGGGTCAGTGAAACCCATGGACATGAGAATAATGTTGGTTGCTATAGTTACTTGTTTGCTGTCCACAGGACTGGTGCCATGCTTATTTATGTCACACATGGCTTAATTGGTTTGGTTAACAGTTAGTTCAGTGATCAGTACAGGAAAAGAATAGCCCAGTGTAGAGGTCCATTTCAACATATACACTTTTCTATCTGATGAGACTAGCCAGCTCCACATACAGACCATGGATTAAAACATCATTCACAGAGTACTGAAAAATAATAGTTTATCAAGCTTGATATCTTGTTGTTCTAAATTTAATTATTATGCATTATTTGACACTTACATTACTTATTATGTTACAATTTTATGTATTTGCTTTACATTATTATAAATCACCACAACCCACTTTTGTGAAAGATACGAGGGACAGAACATGCTATAAAGTGTTTTCTCTTTATTCTCACTTTATTATCCAGAGATGCTTAAAGTAGTCGACTGATTCTACATGAATTAAGAAAATAAGCACACTATTTTAAAGTCATTTTATTCCTTTTATAGACATAGTGAATGCTTGTTGTATACAAAGTAGAGTGTACAAAAACAAAATTAATGTGAAAGTAACATATTTATATTACCTTGAAATTACCACTGTTAACATGTGGTGTAAACACTATATTTCCTCTTATTTTGAAGATATGTAGATAGCTCAATGGATGATAGATAGATAGATAGATAGATAGATAATAGACAAATTCAAATGTCATAATTTTATGGTAGCACATAACTTTTTCTTTTAGGAACACAGAAAACAGATAATTTAAATAATTTCACAGTTATCTTTTAGAAGGTGGTAATACTTTATATTAGTTTGCTCTGTTACTGTAATAAATGCTTGAAATCATGAGTGTATAAGGAGACAGTCCGTTTAGGCTCACAATCCACCTTTAGTTCAGTCCATTGTTTAAATGCTCCTGATGAGTGCTGATGACCCATGGAGGTAGTGTACAGTTGAGCAAAACCTGCTTCACTCATGGCCAGGAACCAAAGAGAAGAAAAGGTATCTCACCAATGCTTGAAGAACATCTCCCCAATTACCAAAAATTCTTTAGGCAGCACTATGCTGGAGACTAAACCTCTACCATTTGATCTGTGGGTGACTCTTAGGAACAAAAGTAAAGAGCTGTTTTATTATTTGACAGTGACAACACTACACAAAACAAACAAACAAACAAACAAAAAACCTCTTTCAACATACGGAGCAATTAAGTTGGTTCAATGATCCCTTGTCTCCCTGGCTACTACCCTTCACTAACCCTCTGGTTTATGTTGTGTTTATGTTATGTATCTGGTTTATTTTGATGCCTACCTCCTGCCCTATCCAAAATTTTAACTATAAATAACATAGAAGACAATTACTAATGGCACATTTCCTTTAAAACAAACAAACAAAAAACCCAAACAAACAAACAAACAAACAAACAAAAAGGAGGAGTTGTAGGTCATGTGGGACCTTGTTACCAGACAGGCACAAGAATGGTCAAGTAGAGTGAACTCAAACTCTGAGAATCTCAGAATTGAGAATGGCAAGATTGGAGCCATTCCCTTCTTGCCTCTACCTTATCTGAAGACCCCACTGAGGACCATGAGCTCTGGGTCACTTGTAGCATAAACACCTGGAGTTCTCCATGCTAATGCAGTATCTAGACAGTCCCTGAGCATTCAGCCAATGAGCTTTCCTTCCTGAGAAATTTCCATAAGAAAAGGCATTTAATTCTGAGTTCATTACCAAATAAATTGTCTGTGTTTACATCTACCATCAAATAAACCAGTATAAACAAACAGGGATCATCTCTTAATTAATCATTGCCACGGGGAAATCCTTTATCTTAAAGTGTTCTCCTAAACTCCAGAGGAAGGCCTTTTCTCTGCCTGCACTTCAATCAGAGTGAATGCCAAGAGGATATGTAGGAGGTGGAGATTTAGGCAAGGCTCTTTCCAACCATAGCTCCCCCATGGCGATCCTTAATGAAGAGACAATTGCTTTTTCATACTTGTTTATTTGATGGTGGATGTGAATGCATACACTTTATTTGGGGTGAACTGGAGAGTACCTATCTTGTGACCCAGTGCCCATGGTCTTCAGTGGGGTGTCATGGTTACATGTTCCAGAGCAGGTAGAGGCAGGTAGGGAATGGACCCACTCCTGCCACTCTCAATTCTGAGATTTCTAGGATTTGAGCTCATTCTTATCATTCTTATACCTGTCTGGTAAAAAGTTTTCAAATGCCCTACATTTACTTTTGGAGAGTAAGATTTCTTATACTTATTGGCATAAATGTTGTGATGAAGCCCTCTTCCCTGGAGTCTTAGTTATTCAGTTTACATTTCACAAAGGCATGTACATTCTCAATCTCTGACTTGTTACCAAGTTCCCCTAAACATCACTGGCAAGAGAACTATTTCTCCAATGTTCCCACAACACAGGTAGAGCTGCATTAAATTTGTTATGTGCTAAACACTATGACATCAAATATGAATTTACTAAGACAGAGTCAATGTAACATGACTATTTAGGATGAGGTCATTAGGATGGGTTTGATTCAATACCAATGGTGTCCTGGTAAAAAAGGAATATTTGCACATGTGCACACAGAAGATGTCCAATGTCCATAGAGACACTTATTTTCCTAAAAGACAAAGAATACAGAAACTGCTAGCATAGATTATGCATATGTACAATATTTTTATGGTCAGTTTCCATAGGAAACTTGTCAAAATATATTACTGGGAAAATAATCCCACTTACAATTTGATTACTGGGATTATTAAAAATTCTCATGGTTGTAATAAACTATTTCTCACCAGTTTCCTCCAATTAAAGTTATTAGAAAAACACAATACCAATTTAAAATCTCCTTTACCTTCTTTGGGCATCACTTATTTTACACTAGAACTTTGTGATAAAAGCAGGAGGGAGAGAGGAGATAAGGAGAAACAGACAAAATGTGTGTGATTCAGAGAGCATATACACATTTTCTCATTGATTAGGTTGGTGCTCCTTGAGACTGGCACCCCTTGCTCTGCTCAGGAGGAAGGCTGGCTCTCCACTATCCTCAGGCTGGGTTGTTTCAGATAGAGACATTAACTAAGTATGTGGTCCTCTATCCTGGAGTAACACTGCCAGACCAGCACTTCATCCAAGCCTCAGAAGGTGGTTGATATAGAAGGACAACATTCATGACTTCTTTTACTGTTCCTAAAGAGGAAACTCAAAAAGGAAGTGAAGCACTGTGGATTTTCCCAAACATCTACAACATTTGGGTTTATTTTTCTTTTTGTTGAAGCTTAATCTAGAGGGATGCTAAGGGCTTTTTTGTGAATATCTTTCCTTAAGAGCATCGATTATCCTAAATATCTGTATGCCATATGATTGTAAGATACAGTACAACAGTACAGGTAGGTCTATGTTATAGACATTTGTAGGTAACTGGGTCATACAGTAAGCATGCCACTCTGTCCACCAAAAACATCACCACTGTGTTCTCTGACACTTCCAAGTCAGATGTCATGTACAAACTGACTTATATTGATATCCTAAAAGCCCTAAAGATGCATATAATTGCTCAAAATGATTGTTTAAAAAGATTTTTTATTTTTAATTACGCATATGCCTTTTGTCTACATGGGGATTTATGAATCTGAATGCAGTTGCCCACAGAAACCAGAAGAGGGTGTGGGATTCCCTGGAGCTGCAGTTACAAGTGGTTGTGAGCTGCAAAGCACAGAGGCTGGGAGCTGAGCTCAGGTCCCCTATAAGAGCAACGTGGGCTTCTAACTGTTGAGCAACCATCTGACAAGTCCATCAAATAATATATTTCTTATGGGTAAGTGAATATAACGAAGAAAGTATATATGTATCTGTGTGCATGTGCATGTGTGAAAATGACATAGTGATCTTTATTTTGTACACTAATTAAAGTTAAGCTTTAAAAGATATTTTCTTTAAAAACATTCTAGGTGGTGGAAGACAAGCAGAGTCTAAGTTACTGTTTCACTGAGGTACTGTATATGTAGTTTTATTTTTCTGATCAATTTCAACTGAAATATTCCCGAACATCAGAGACACAATCTCACCCTAGAAGCTATTATAATTTTAAAACGTCTTGGGTATATGTTTATCACTTTTTGTTGGCTTCTCCATATCAAAATGACATGGACAATAAATATGATGAACTCAAAGACGTCATATGTCTGGGCTGACATCAGGGTTTGCCAGGTATCTGAGTGTAACATGTGCACATGTGAATCCTTATGGGATAAGTTCAGGTTTCTTCCTGGGCTGATGGCTCCACATAACTATAACTTGTGATGCTGACTGAAAAAAAGTAATTGTGGAGTCTGTACATTCCTTCCACAATGAAGTGGGAAGATCTTGTAACAAAGAGACTTCAGTCAGTCTGTTCAAACCATGACCCCAGGACCCAACAGTCAAATGGCCTGCTCCTTACACTCTACAGTATAGTTGCTTCTAGAATGGTTTGGAGATATTCTGTTTACAATGTTTTTTAGTATTGAATTAGGCAGTGCTGAATTTGAGGCTTTTGATACTGAAGAATGGACATTGCTGATATACTCATTGTTTTTAACAGTTCTTCAAGGTTTTTTTTTTCTTGGTGCACTCCCTCTAGCATTCTTGATATCTCCTTTGGGGTGGCCAGGACTCACTACTTCCTCTTTCTTCCTCTCTAGTCATCCATTCCGTCTGAGCAGTCTTTACTTCTTTCTCAATCTGTGTCTCGGTCTTCCTATGTCTATGCCGTATAGAACTTTCCATGTTGGTTTTTAATAAAAATCATTTTGCCATGTACTGTGGCTGAAGTTTGCATTTAAAATTTCTGTTGTTACCTGTGCAGACACTTTCAACAAAATGAGACCACTCACAAGCTATTACTGAAAAATTGTGAAGAAATACCCCTTCGTGTGTGTGTAATTTTTTTGAATTATTTTTATTTAATACTTTATTTACATTTCAAATGTTCCCCCCTTTCCAGAGCTCCCCTTTGGAAACCCTCTATCTCCTCCCCCTCCCCCTGCCTCTATGAGGGTGTTCCCCCACCCCCGCCCCCACTCACCCACTCTAGTCTTCATTCCCTGGCATTCTCCTATACTAGGACATCTAACACTCTCAGACCCAAGGTCCTCTCCTCCCACTGATGGCCAACAAGGCCCTCCTTAGCCACAGATGTGGCCAGCACCATGTGCCCCTCCATATGCATTCTTTGGTTGGTGGTCCAGTCTCCAGGAGCAACGGGGGACCAGACTAGTTGACACTATTGCTCCCTCCCCATGGGGCTGTAAACTCTCTCAGTTCCTTCAGTCCCTTCATCAACTACTTCATCTGGGACCCCATGCTCAGTCCAACAGTTGCTATAAATTGAATCATGGGTGTACAGAACTTTTGGCCTAATACCCACTTATCAGTGAGTACATACGGTGTTCATTCTTTTGTGACTGAGTTACCTCACACAGGATGACATTTTCTTTTTTTTTTTCTTTTCTTTTCTTTATTTATTTAGTTCTTTTATTTTTTTGATACTTTATTTACATTTCCAATGTTTCCCCCCTTTCTAGGTCTCCTCTTTGGAAACCACCTATCCCCTCCCCTTCTCCCGCCTCTATGAGGGAATTCCACCTCCCACCCACCCACACACCCACCCACTTTCCCCTTTGACATTTCCACCTTTGACATTCCCCTTTACTGGGGCCTCTCCTCCCCTGATGGCCAACAAGGCCCTCCTCTGCCACATATGTGGTCCAAACCATGGGTCCCTCCATGTGTATTCTTTGGTTGGTGGTCCAGCCTCCAGGAGGACCAGGGGAGTCAGACCAGTTGAAACTGTTGCTCCCTCCATGGGGCTGCAGACTCCCTCAGCTCCTTCAGTCCCTTCTCCAACTCCTTCATCTGGGACCTCACTCTCAGTCCAGGGGTTACTGTAAAGTGAAACTTGGATATTCCAAACGTTTGGGCTAATATCCACTTATCAGTGAGTACGTACCATGTTCATTCTTTTGTGACTGAGTTATCTCGCTCAGGATATTTTCAAGTTCCATCCATTTGCCTGCAAATTTCATTAAGTCACTGTTTTTAATAGCCGAGTAGTACTCCATTGTGTAAATGTACCACATTTTCTGTATCCATTCCTCTGATGAGGGACATCTAGGTTGTTTCCAGCTTCTGGCTATT
>CM052708.1:96833782-96855028 GCA_028551405.1 Uromys caudimaculatus
ATGATCCTGATCTCTTTTCTAGGGTTTTTATCTCCAGGGTTGCCTCCCTTTGTGATTTCTTTATTGTTTCTATTTCCAATTTTAGATCCTGGATGGTTTTGTTCATTTCTTTTGCCTGTTTGATTGTGTTTTCCTGTATTTCCTTTTTAAGAGCTTCTAGCTGTTTACCTGTGTTCTCTTGTATTTCTTTAAGGGAGTTATTTATTTCCTTCTTAAAGTCTTCTATCATCATCATGAGAAGTAATTTTAAATCTGAGTCTTCCCTTTCTGTTGTGTTGTGTTATCCAGGGCTCGCTGTGGTGGGAGAACTGGGTTCTGATGATGCCAAGTTGCCTTGGTTTCTGTTCTTTATATTCTTGCCCTTGCCTTTCGCCATCTGGTTATCTCTGGTGTTAGCTGGTTTTCTTCTCTCTGACTGTGGCTTGTCCCTCCTGCAAGCCTTTTCATCAGTACTCCTTGGAGGCCAGCTCTCTCTGAGAGGAATTTGGGTTTGGAGAGCTATGGTACAAGGTCAGCTCTGGGGTACAGACAGAAGCCAGAAGGATTCTGTCCCCAGCTGTTCCTTGGTTCCTGTGTCCTGATGGCTCTTCGAGGATCCCTCTTGATTGAGGAATTTGAACAGAAGTGGTGGTCTCCTGGGCTCAAAGGTGTGTTGGCACTCCTGGCACTCAGTATGGAGCCCTGTGTCATGGAATCAGCTCCTTGGCCTCGGAAGAAAACCAGAAGGCTACTCCTTAGTCCCTGTGTCCTGAGGGTTCTGGATGGGTCTCTCTGAGCAGAGATGCTGACCTTACCCCTGAACATAGACTTGTCCTCACTCCTGGGAGGGTAGTTCTTTCCCTGTGCTATTTGGATATGGAGCCACATGGCACAGACCTCAGGCATAAACTGGAAGGCTCCTGTCCCTGGCTGTTCCTCTGTCCCAGTGTTCTGCAGATTCCGGGCAGGTCCCGCTGGGCAGTGGCACCCATCTTACTTCCACTCACGGGCTTGTCCACACTTCCTGGATGCTAGCGTTCTCCCTGCTCTATTTGGTTATGGAGCTCTGTGGCACAGACTAGGGTCCCCAGCCACGGAAGGACACTGGAAGGCTGCTGTCCCAGGCTGCTTATAGGTTCCTGTGTTCTGGAAGTTCTGGGCAGATCCCTCTGAACAGAGGTACTGGCCTTACCCCCTGATCACAGACTTGTCCACACTCCTGGGAGGGTAGCTCTTTCCCTGTGCTATTTGGGTATGGATGTGTGTGTAATTTTATTAGTTACTTTTGCAATTTTTCATGGCTGAGAACAAAATACTTAAGGAAGGATTTATTCCAGGTCAGTTTCAGAAGATTCAGACCTTTGTTGATTTGCTCCATCATTTTGAGCAGAACATCCTAGTAGTGGAGATGAGTAGCAACAGAACTTCCTTGCCTGCACGTCCCACAGGAAATAGAAGAAGTAAGGGGAGAGTGACAGGTTCATCCTTCAAAGGCACGCCTCCAGTGTCCTTCTGTAGCAGGATCAGCGGGGCTGCCTCCAGGTACAAGTTGAGGGCCATGCAGCTGCAAAAGCATCTCCTGCAGAAGGACCTAATTGAGGACTGCCAGTGAGAGCAAGAATTGCTGGTGCAAATAATGCCAGCTTATCAGGAATTGCTGTTTAGAATAGATACTTTGTTGGGACCAACGGGGGCTTGGGTGGAGGGTATTAAAGGAGCTTGCAGCAGTGCTCAGATAAGCTTGCTGCAGCATTTCTCACCTGCTCCCTGAGTCTGTGTCATTGACTCTGTACCAACCACCAAGAGCAGGTAGGGTCAGGCTGAGAGCTGTCCAGGGCACAGGCAACATCCTCCAAACAGATCCAACTTCTCCAAGTCTCTACCACTTCCCAAAATATCTCTATCAGCTGAGGACAAAATTTTTACTATGTGACCCTAGTGGGGGGGGGGGGCTGGCATTTCATATTCAAACATATATACCAGCAGCAGGAGCAGCTCAGGCATGCAATCATCTTTGGCCTTGTTGAAGCCCTGTGCAGTTCCAGTGTCTATGTTTGTACTGCATCTCTGGTTGCTAATTTCATCCTTCTAACCTTTAATTGTTTTGCAGTTTGATGGCCTGTTTAGAAACAGATTTAGTCCCACTCTATAGCATATATTAAAGTACAAACAGCATAATGTGCTTCCAACTCCTCCTCCAAGAACATCTGCTCACCTGTTCTTTAGTCTGATATGACCTTCATGAAAAATCTAGGTCCCTGTTTCCAGAGAAAGCTGTGGAAAGTGGAGTAGCAATCAATGCCCAGCAAACTCGCAATGATTTCACAGGAAGTAGGCAAGCAGCATTGAGGGGAAGAAATTGTCTTTCATCCTTATAGTTGCACACTTCCAGAAGAGAGAGGCAAACACCTTTGCCCTGACACTGTGATGCCCTGTTGGTATGATCTCCACCAATCCTGTGTTCAGACAAAAGAGAAACATCCCTGGCTGACCACAAGGCAGGCCATGAATGCTTTTTTATCACTGGGTGGTCTCTTAGTGAAAAAGTCACCTCATTGGTGCACTGTGAGCTACTTTCACTCTTAAATTTACCCCAGACAGTTCAATCAAAGAAAATCTTTTGTACCACTGTCTGTCCATTTTAACATAATTAAAAACAAATAATAGCAACCATGATGATTCCCACACAAACTAAAAGTCTGCCTTCTGGGCTTTGCAAGACCTCATTAGCAGTGGTCAGAGTCGCTGCAGCCACCACAGACATGGTGGAGGAACCAGTTTTATAACAGCTCTTTATACCCGTGTGCACACCTTTGTATGAGGAAATGACTTCCCAAACAGTGATCCCCAGTGAGAAAATACCTTAGATTTTTTGTCATAAATTTCTGTAACTATTTTAATCTACATATTAATAAAGAAAAATCTTAATTTAATAAGTCAGCATATAATAGCTTTTCCATTCTTTGTAGAAAATAATTCTCAGTAACATTTACAGTGAGCTTCTATAACCTTTAAACAAGTTCAGTAAGTCCTTAGGATTTAATTCTTTTTTATTTTTCACATTTGAGCTATAATCATAAATTAATTTTGGTCTAAATTTCTATTAACTGGAACAATGGATTATCCCATGGCTAATCCTCCAATAATAACTGGAGATTAGAAGGGGGAATTTTCTTTTCATTTTAAAAGCATTTTCATTATTTTTAAATTATAGAAATGATACAACCCAGATGAGTTAGGGTAAAGAAAAGGAACAGGAGTTGAGTGCAATTATATTAAGGTAATAATTTGTTCTGTTCTTTTAAAGAATAGATTAAAACACATAAGAGAAACCTCTATATTAAACAATGTAAAGTGATTCCTCCAAAACCAAAATATATTTGATCCCATTATAAAATTGATCCCAAGTATAGCACAAATAAGTTACAATGAAGCATGAACGCAGAACCCAACACAACTTTGTGGTAAACTTCGGCAAATTAGCTCTGGTTCTGAAAGGCCATGTAGCCAAACCCTGTTCTTCACAGAGCAGATTATGAGTTCAGAACCCAGACTTGAATGATATCTCCAAGGAAACCCAGCACTCAACCATGTGGAAGAGCAAACAGAACTGAAAATGAAAGACATAGTCCTGCTGTCATCCTTAGTTTCCAGTCTTAGTGAATAAATCATTGTGACTGGGAGGGACAACTGAGTGCCAGGGAACCCCTGTTGTGAACCAATCAAGCTCACAAGAATAAAGAAGCCTTTGAAATGGCCTGTGTGAACATACTGGACCTCCAGACAAATACAACCTTTTGAGGAGGAGGCTAGCGCCAGGTAAGCCTGCCCTCACCCTGTTTGTAGTACACACAGGGGCAGGCTTCCTTCATGAGACCTTCTTCCACAAACACTGTTACCCAGGAACATGTGTGTTGGACTGCACCCTGTCACCATCTCATACACCAGAGAGTCGGGACATGGAAAAGAATGAGAGCAAAAGGGAAAGTCTGAAAGAGCAAAAGAAGAGGAGAAGAGGAGAAAAAAAATCAACAATGGAGAGATGGGGAGAGAGAACGAGAATAAAGACAAACAGACAAATGGAGAGAGAAAAGAGACAGTCTAACAACCAGATGGAGAGAGAGAAGAAATGAACAGAAAGAAGCAGAACTGGGGAAAAAGGATGAGAAAGTCAGAGGAACAGACATAAAAAGAGAAGGGAGGGGGAAGCAGGAAGAGGAAGATAGATGCAGAGAGAAAGACAGAAAAGAAAAATCCAAAGGGAAAAGGAAAGCTGGGTAGAAAAGGGAGAGAGACATGGGAAATTCAGTTATGTGACACCTCATCTCATACTACACAAGAGGCAACAAAAAACTACTAGAAAGCAGTGACGCTCTGTCTTCATTGTGGAGGAAACAACTGGAAACATAATGGGAATTATCAGAATTTCAATAATTAGAAGTCATAAGATAAAGGCTTGAAAAACAGACAAATAACAATGTTTAAAAAACAGGATAAGAGGAGAAAAACTAAAAAAGCATATAACTGTGCAGAATTGATAGAAACATTGACATTGAAGAAAATTTAAGCACTAAGGAGGTGTTTACTGTGTCTGAAATGAAACCACCAGGTAACCATCAACACTGACTTGAGACTACTGAATGTGCTGGTTGAAAGAATGAAGAAATTCTGAAAAATCAGTTCATGGGCAGGATTTACTGTCTTCATTGAAGGAAATAGTACTGTATTACCATGTTTACAATGTTCAGAATAAATTACAAAGAGACCTAAGATGTCCTTGAAAGAAAAGTTAAGCTACATCAAATTCAAAGACTGTAGCACTCATGAATCTTATTCAGAAAACTAATTGACACTGAACGCATTTAAATGAAGAAAATTTATTAAAGAAAAAGCATGGAGAAATTAAAAACATTATGATAGAAAGTACTTCATATAAATGAATGATTAAGATTAGACAGTTATTGTTGTATCGTATGGTATATAAACTTTTATGAAATAAATAATATGACCAACAAAAGCCATAACTGATTTAGGAAAATACATAGCAAAGAATTAGCTCCTCATTTTTAAAATCGAGGGTTTCAGTATGATCTAAAAGTAGTATGTAGAGATTTAAAATTTCTTCATGTGTTATAATTTATTTTTAACTTTAGAGAAAAATGAAGACCATATTTCATGCATTTTATAGCAATAAATGCAGTGAGTCCTTCTTAGTGAAACTTCATGCTGTGTTCAAATACAATGCAATATAGAAAACTGAAGTCACTCGTTATTTATGGAGGAACTTAAATGCAATATTATATTTTATGAAAATATTCATGTATATTCTTAGACATATTGTATAGTTCTTTATTATTTAAAGTCATGTAAATAAACAAGACAATCATTCTTCTGAGATCAGAAATAAGCAATAAATAAAAATCATAATTCCCCAAATCAATAAATAATAACCCATGTAAACATTTTAACTTATTAATAATTTAGTCAATAAAATTTCTAAATGAAATTTTGTTCTCCAATTAACAAAGCACACCCACAGAGACACACACACACACATGCATGCACACACAATACCATTTAAGGAAGTTCAGAAGATTACTCAATGGCTGAAAAACACCACAAAACACTTTAACATTTTCTTCATTGTTATTTGTGCAATTGACAGGTTCTGAAAATCCATTAACCAACATTTATTAAATTCCTTAAAATGTTTTTATTTTTGATACTAATTGCATTTTTCAAAATGTATCTTTTGAAAATACCATAGTTGGACAAAAATACCTACGTTCAAGGTCACTTTGAAAAATGTTTCTTTTGCGATGTCTTTCATTGTCTCATGTTTTGAATGTGTGCATCTAAATTTTTCAATTATTTTTACCCAGGCTAAACTTATACATAAAGTGTTGACAGCTAGGAATAAATACATGATAACAACAGATAAGTAGATGGACAATTAGCTATGATTTTTCGTTGCTGTGATCATCATACCTTATAGAACCAACTAAAGGGCAGGAAGGTTTATTTGAGCTCATGGTATCACCAAGGCAGGGAACACAGAGCTCATAATAATATCAGGAGGGTGTTATAGAGGATCCCAAGGTTTCTCTCATCTTAGCAGAATAGGAAATCCAATAGCAAGAGCACTCATCCTGCACTGTCCTCTTTCATCCATGAGGACCACTCCTTAAAGATGCATAGACTGCCAAAACAGGATCAAGAGCTAAGAAATAGGCATTCAGAACAGGAACCTGTGAGAGACAGAAATAGAGTCCTGTGATGCAGGGTACATTTTGTTCAACTTCATAAGTCCCCATAATCTCAACAATTCCAAGATTGCTGTCTAAGTTCACTACTCTACTGTTCAGTATCTCTACTGAGACTCAGGACCATATTACTATTAGCCCTCACAAAATAAAATACAAAGCAAATATTTCTCATATACAATAGAACAGAATAAACATCCCCATTCCTAAAGGAAGAATAGCAAGGAAAGACTGGACCAAAGCGATACCGAGAACCAGTGGGGCAAGCATTAAATCAGAGTTCCATGTCTGGTGTGGTGGTTTGAATAAAATCCCCCCATAGGCTCATAGGGAGTCTAGCATTACTTAAACAGATTAGGACATGTGGCCTTGTTGGAGTATGAGTGGACTTTTTGGGGGAATTATTTCTCTGTGGGAGGTATTTAAGGTTTCAGAGGCTCAATACAGACCCAGTGGCTCACCCTGTTTCCTGCTGCCTGCTGATCCGGATATACAACTCTGGGTTCCTTCTCCAGCACCATGTCTGCCTATGTGCTGCCATGCTTCCCGCCATAATGGACTAAGCCTCTGAACTGTAAGCCAATCCCAATTACATGTTTTTCATTATAAGGATTACCATGGTCATAATGTTTCTTCCCAGCAATAGAAAACCTAATTAATACATCTGACAACTGAGCCATATGTCTCATGACATACTAGTTGGCTTGGGCAGTACAGTGCCTATGTTCCCAGCATTTGCAACTCATGTGGACTCCTGAATCCACTCCATTCCTCCCCTGCAGGTTTTCTCAGTAGATGTCCCACACCCTTGGCCTCTCTGCAGCCTAGAAACTCCTGGATAGCTTAGAGTTCACTCTCACAGCTTCAAGTACCATCCTCTCGGGTATCCTTCCAAGGAATCCGAACTATCTACATATTGTCCTATCTCGTGAGTTTCTAAGTACATTTCTACTGTCTTCATTTTAATCTCTTTGACAACTATACCTGATTTGCCCATCACTTTTATCACTACCTGTCCTCACCATTTAAACTGCATATTTTTCATTCTTCGTGCTTTTGCTTCTAGCTATGAACCAAATCGAAAGAAGGCCAGCAATCGCCGTGGCATGCATGCCATGCTTTCCTGACAGTTTCTCTTCTAAAGTGAGTCAGGACTTTGAATTCAGCGTCAGTCAAATCTTCAGGCCATGGCAACCACAGACAGTTCTCAGTCAAAACATAGCACGAGTGGCCTCTGGATCCCCACCCAGGACATCAGGAGCATCTTTCTGGTCTTTTCAACTCCCAGAGAATCACCTATCAATCTCTGCTTACTGAATTCCAAATTTTCCAGCCCACATCTCCTCACTTTCCAACTTCCTTTTACAAACTATTTCTTAAAGGAGGACGTTATCAGCTTTAGTGAAAATAGCTGCATCTGTCTGATATGTCAGTTTGATACAATGCCTTCCAGAAACAGTTTCAAGAAGGAAGACTCATTTTGGCTCAGTTTCACAGGCACTGTCACCATGATGAACAATGTCATGGTGAACTCATATAGCAGTCTCTCCATAGATATGAGATAACCCAGAGGCAGAGAAAGTCTGGGACCAGGGACTGGGCATAAAATGCCCAAACCAGTAACCAGCTTCTACTAACTAGTCCCCACTTCCTCAAGGTCAAGCAGATTCCCATGGAGGGCCACCACCACCAGAAGAATAAGCATTTAAAACATGAGTCTTTGGAGGGTGCTTCAGATTTACACTGTGACAGGCGAGGAAAATACACAGTGGTGCATTGACAGATGATTTGTTGATAGATCAATGAAAGACAGAGTGGGAGAGAGAGGAGAAAGGGAGAAAGAGAAAGAGGGAGAGGGAGAGAGAGAAAGAGAGGGAGAGGGAGGAAAGAAGAAAAAGTAAGAAAGTAATGTTTTATGGTATTTAGAAAGAACTTAAGCCCCATTCACGATCTACCAATGAATGATCCCACAGCCTCAGATAATTTTACATCAGAAAAGTAGAACACTGTAATAGTCTTGGCAGTCTGTAATGCTAGTGCTTTGTGCCTGTGGTGCATATGTTTCTAGAAGGGCTGGAGGTCCATTTAATAAGGCAAAGACAATTCAAAATCTTAAAGTTGTTCAGAGATGCACACGTAATTCAACATTTTCTGCTTTGAAGATTTAGTATTTCAAAGTAAAGTCATGTGTCCTATGGTGTTCTCCTGAAAATGCTTCCGTCATAGTCTGACATGATGTCATATGCTGGAATCCCAGCACCACCGAAGCTGAGGCAGCATCGGTGTGGGCTACATAAAGAGACACTATCTCACAACAACAACAACAACAATAACAACAACAGCACAAACCAAGCAAAGAACACTACAGTTTAACTACAGTTTAGCTAGAATCAAAACATTTCTTTCTTTCTTTCTTTTTTCTTTTTCTTTCTGTCTTTTTTTACAAGAAAAGACTTCAGTTTCAACAGAGGTAGTAGATTCTGAGTTTGGACTTTGCCTTTGCTTAGGTTTGTACCCAAGTGTTCCGAGTGGCCAGTATGAAGAATTAGGCACTCAGTGTTTATTTTATCACCCTTGGGGCCTTGGAATGAGTACCGTTTCCAATGTGAGAGCAGCAGCTTTCTCAACTAACTCCAATCTGCTCTGCCTCCCCGTAAATCACTCACCTCTCACCCATGCATTAAATGTCCGCGTACAATGACTTTTTCTCAGTATGCTAATTATGCCTAATTAAAGCCCAGACTTCCAGAAGTTCTTGATTAACAGTTCATTGATTGATAAAGTGACCTTATGTTTTATAGCCACTTTTAATTAGACATCTACCATTTCCTAAGAAATGCCCCTGTGGTTACATCCAGCAAGCCTCCTGCTTCTTCCCAGATCCATACTTTCAGCACATCAGCTACCTTCTCTGCTTTTGTGTTTTACGAATTTTCAGTTTTGATTAAAGAACACTATATTCCTTAATCCTAGCTCACCTTTAGAAGGAAAAAAAAAAAAGCCACATTTTCTTCCTGCAACTGTTTTCTTACCTTACTGGTGAATTCATTACACTAAGAGGAAATTTCTTTTTTTCTACATTGCATTCTTTTTATTTCCACCAAAGATTTAATACCTGAATGTTTTGGTCACTTTTAAATTTTCTTGGAGGAACATTTCTGTTAGTCAACTGTTAAAAAACGACTTGGGGAAACAAAATAAAATTCCAGTGTATGTGTGAGATATTCTGAAACAAAAACCACCCTTTTCATTGCTGCTATAATGTAATATCAGGATTCAACTGCTGCTTTAATTGAAATATCAGTACTGGGCATTTATCATAATAAAAACCTTATAGAAAATGTATCATTTAAAAATTGGAACTCTGGACCTGGATCATTGGCTTGGGAATTAAGAGCGCTTGCTATTCTTGCAGAGGACCAGAGACTGGTACCAAAGACATGGAAGAATTTCATTACATAAGAGCAAAAAATGTTACTCATTTCTACCCCTAATTCAATCTTAAGTTATTTTAACTTTCTGAAAAGGTTTTCATTGTTGTTGTTGTTGGGTTAGAGAAAGATAATGGGAAAAGGAAAACAAAACTCAGTAGAGATAGAAATATTCACAAGTGGCATTTGGATTGCTTGGGGCCTTTTGAGAGCTTTATGTATTTGGCACTTGCATGAAAACAGAAGTTGGTAATGCCAAGAAGTGCACTGTGGTAAGTTGTTTCGTAGGCAGAATTTTAATATCTGGTGGGGGCAACTACATTGGCTTCCAGAAGTGGTAATAATTAGGTTCTTTAACTTGACTTTTTAATTTAGCTTTAACAACCAAAGAGAAAGCAAATGACATCGGCATCCCACATTGTTTCAGGCAGAGCTGGTGCATTGCCCCATGACATGCACTGAAGTGCAGATTGCTCCTGGCAGAGGACTCCTGTTTACATTCTTCCCCTCCCCTTTCCTTGATGGCTGGAGCTTCTCCAGCTGCCTCTCTCCATTTTCTCTAGGCAGCTCTTTACCTGTGTGTGTGTGTGTGTGTGTGTGTGTGTGTGTGTGTGTGTATTTCCCTAAACAGTCTCACCAGTCTCTCATTAGTGATACACACACACACACACACACACACACACACACTTAGTTTCTTCTTTTTTTGTTTTTTGTTTTTTTTGTTTTTCGAGACAGGGTTTCTCTGTGTAGCTCTGGCTGTCCTGGAACTCACTCTGTAGACCAGGCTGGCCTCAAACTCAGAAATCCACCTGCCTCTGCCTCCCAAGTGCTGGGATTAAAGGCGTGAGCCACCACTGTCCAGCTCTTAGTCTCTTATCTATAGCATTAATTTTTGGTTCCTTCTTTGTTGCCTATTATATTTCTAACTTATGTTTGAACAGTGTTAGTCATTTTTCATATACAAAACCCTTTTAGGCTGATTCTTAACACTTAAGGAACCAAGGGAGTTTGATTCATTTGTTTAGTACTTGAAGTCCTGGTTACATTATTAGAGACACTTCCTACATTAAAATATGGAGTTCAATCTTTCCTTAAACAGTCTCACCAACGGCTTGTTGGTGGTTTCTAAAATACCCTTAATAATCCACACTTTGATAAGAAGCCTTGGTCAGACACTTCCAATGAGTGTAACAACCTTCCTCACCTTGTTAAAGCTTTTCTCAGAAAAGGATTTCTTTGTATAACCAAGGCTGATTTTTAGGATTTCTAGATGAGCTTTCCACTGGGAGAGAAGGCATTTACAGGCACACATAAGCTCTGGGTAGTTGGGCAGGAGGCTAGAGGAAGCTATGGAGCAAGAATATAGACCTGGGGAGAAGAGACAGAGGGCACAGGAGACAGATGTACCATCCCATCACGTGTCTGTGTGTTCTAAGTCCCACGCATGATCTATTAAGCATTCAACCTGTCTTTAGAGAAGAGTGATTAAAGTAAGAATTCTCATGTTATCTGGCGTTGTGATAGCCCTAGGTCAAGAAGGTACAAAGTGGTTCTGTGTTGTTTTTTAACATTTGAGAAAAAGCACGATTGCTATAAAGGGGGAACTTCTTGGCTGCCAACAAAGATCAATGAGCCAGCAAAGGAACAGAATGTTTTCATCCGAACTGTCTAAGTTAGTGCTGTTCTCTAAGCCCGTCACAGAGTGCTGTCTAGACTAACAGTCTCTAGGCAGGTGCCACTAAAGAAAATAAAATGATGAAATAGTCATTGTCTTCAGGGAGGTAGGTAAAGTAATTGTCTAAGTTAAAATGATCATGACACCGGTGCCTAACTACTTTAAAATGATATGATTTGGATGTTAGCAAACAAACAAAGAAACAAAAACCAGATATGAGCATAAAATCTCGCCTTACTTAGTGTGATGTTCATCTCTAATCTGAGCAATGTAGAGAGACAAAGTCCCACAGTGACAGCCCACACAGTTTCTCACAGTGGTAGGCCAAATGGTGGTAGTGCTGTGCTCTTAAAATACCCAACAAAATGAATACAGCAAAAACATTATTTCAAAATACAGTATCATCATGTACTAGGGTGTTTTTCATGCTGGATTACATGATCTATTAATTCTACAAATGCAACATTTGACAACTGTTAGTGTTTAGATGATCTTTTCACAACAAAGAAAAGTAGACCTTTCAATAACATTTTATCAAGTTGAGTTTTTATTTTTAAGATGTGTGTGTGTGTGTGTGTGTGTGTGTGTGTGTGTGTGTGTGTGTGTGTGTGTGTGTGTAAATGTGAGTTCAGGTACCCAGGTGAGCATAAGAGAGCATCAGATCCCTGGAGCAGGTGTTACAGGCAATCGTGACCAGATGGTGCTGGCAGTGAAACTTGGGACTTCTGAAAAAGAAACATGCACTCTTACCCATTAGGCCATGTCTCCAGCACTAAAGCTAAGTCTTCAAACGCTGGTCATTAGAAGTACTATACCTCCTTATGGCATCAATCATAGAGATTTGTAAATTTTCTAGGACTGAAACTAGAGAACAGTAACTTTGTATCCAAAGAAGGAAGCCACAGACAGAGGGGATGAGGACTCTGAGCTCACCTAGGTCTGTACGGAAAAAAAATACTGACTCCTGCTAAGTATGACCACCAGGGAGGCCTCTTTGAGAGTCAGGCTTTTTTTCATTTGACCAAAGCAAAGCACTTTGCTACTGTATGGAGTTGGTCCAGCTCCCAGCGAGGGGGAGCCGGTTAGCAGACACTGGAAAGTGTGAACTGCTTGAAGGTGGAATTGTGTGTAACACATTGCTTTGTATGCCAGTAGGAATCACAGGCAGCATTGCTTCTAATGGAAGCTTCACTACACCGGCTTCATATTAATCCTTCAGCAAAGCTGAAAGTAGTCTCCTGCCTCAGAGTCCTGAACAGATCCCAGCAGCACCCGGACACACATCACACCAGCACTTGCTCCAAGTTTGGCTGAGTCGTTTTTTTCTGACTATTATTTTGCTCGGAGAGACGTTTGTCTTCCCAGATCACTGGTTCACACCATGGCAGCTCCTTGTCTTTCAGAACCAATATTGCACAATTCTAATTTGCACAGATTGTGAAAATTTTTCCAGAAATTATTCCCTTTGCTAGCTATGCTTTATTGATTGATAGAAAGCACTTTCCTAGCAGGCGTTCTAAGCTTGGGTAAGTGGACAGCAAAGTGTTCTTAATTGAGTTAGTTCTCTTTTCTGCTCAGTCTCTCTCCTGAGGATTTCCTTGTAAGGGTCTCATGTCACCTCTACCCTCTCAGTCACACATTGGCCTCACATGTTTTACAGAAGTATGACCAACGCTCAGACCCCGACTGGCTGTGGTCAACTTTCTCTTAGAAAAAAGCCCCCACTTTTCAGCCTGAGGGTACAAGATGATACACCTGGTTTCCTAGCACTGGACAGTGAAGTCAAGGACATCATGGGCTAAGTAAGGAAACACAGAAGAGTGTAAAATGAAAGCTCTATATTCCTAAGGAAAGTGAACTTACATGTAGCTTATATTGGATAGACTGTGCTCTTACATCCATATGTCTTCTACAAAGACACTAGTTCATATAAAGAAGAATAAAAGGAATAGTATCATAACTCAAAAAAGTATAGTTTTTGAGTTAAACATAAGGAGGCTTGTCTTTGTAGAAGCTGATGGAGAGAGTTTTAAACTAGAATTTACAAAACTGGAGCAGAAAAGAGTCGCATATGAGAGCAGGTAACTGTCTCTTTATTCCTCCCAGAGATCTTCCATTTGGATTAGAAGTCAGGACAACATGGAGAAAGAGATGGGCGTGAGGGGGCTGGCATCTACGTTTTGTGAAAATCAAGGACAAAAAAGGCAAAAGCATAAAAGGGATGGAAAACTAAAACCTAAGGGAATAGCAAAGTGTGCGGGTAGAAAAGAAGAAAAGCTCAAATCCCACAGCGCGTGAAGATGGGTAGGAAGAGGCAGCACGTGTGTTGTTAGAGATAAAAACAAGGAAGTGGATTCACCCTCTCACCCTCAGTTCGAAACTCTGACAGGCTGAACCAAAATTACAGGGGCGAAAGAGCTTGAAGTGTCTCAAAGTATTGCCCGGGAATGCAAACAAAGTGGCTTAAATAGTAATAATGAAGGTTTGTCTGAGCATATGGTCTAAACTGCAGGAGCATTGTCTTCTGCTTTAACTGCAGTTAGACTCAGAGGAATGTGAATGGATTCGCAGCAAGCAAAGGAGAAGCAGGAAACTGATCTAAATGTAGATACTAGAGGTGTGCAAACAGGGTGGACTTGATAACTTTGCAATCCGGTCGTGAATAGGAAGAACTTGCATATCCCTTATGCTCAAATGGATCAATGGCTGGGTGTTTCCATAGATTCCAACGGGGTTAACACAAAGACAGCTGGAATCAGCATAAAGGGACTAAGATGCTCAGGTGCTCAGCTTAGAGGCAGATGAGCACACTACGCAACCAGTCAGCTTCCTCTTTATCTGCTCCCTGAGTCTGGTCAGATGCTAGCATGAGGTAGTAAAGAGTGTGCTATTTATAAGAAGCTTAAAACCCACAGATCACTTGAACAGAACACCGCCTGCATTGTAGGGCACAGTAACAATAGCAGGAATGAAATGTGCCTATTGTTCTGATATTAATATCTTATAAGATTTATATATCAGGGCCAATCCTGGTTTGGAATTTAGGCAGCCAGACCATCTGACCTACACTCGGCAGAAATAACACTGAAAGGGCACACTGTGAGATAGGAACTGATACATCACAAAGGAGAGAGAAGTCCAATTTCTTCTAGTCAAAAGCTCCATACACGGCCTAGAGGGGTTATCCTTGCTTGAATCCACTCAAGCATAGGCAGAAAAACTCACTTCAGGGAAAGCTGCTGAGGCTTCTTCAGAAAGTCCAAACTTCTCTTAGAGCCCCTGTTTCCTAGATGCAAATGATTTACCAAAGCTAAATCAAAATGAATCAAATTATCTAACCAGACATATAACAGCCAATGAGATAGAAACTGTAATTTTTAAATCCCTCAACTACTAAAACACCAGGGATAGATGAACTCTATCTGAAATTATAGTAGACCTTCAAGAAACTAATACCAATACTCAAATTACTCTGTAAAATAGAAAAGGAAGAAACACTTTCAGATTCTGTTTATGAGATTCAGATATCAAAACCAAATAAAAACCCAACAACAACAACAACAAGCAAAGAATTATATCGCAACAAAATAGAGGCAATATAAAATAAGCCCGTAGTCAACAACATTATACAGAAAAAACAACCCTCAAAGCATTACTACTAAAATCAGAAGCAGAACAAAGATATCCTCTCTCCCCATTCCTGATCAATACCCAGCTTAACGTCTTAGTTCGAACAATAAGAAAATTGAAAGAGACCATGGGGCTACAAATAGGAAAGGAAAAAGTCCAAATATTCTTATTTGAAGACAGTGTGATTCTGTACATAAAATACGCTAAAGAGTTCACCAGAAAGCTTCTACAGCTGATGAACACATTCAGCAAACTAGGATACACAGCACAAATAGCCGTGGCTTCCCTAGATAACAACAGACACATCAGGAATAAAATTACGGGAAAAATCCCATTTTCTACAGCCTCAAACAACGTCTTGGAATAAATTTAATCAAGAAAATAAGATTTGTACAATGAAAACTTTAAAACATGGAATGAAAGAAATGATAGGAAACATGTGAAGATAAAAAGAACTCCCATGCTTGTGGAGTGGGAAGATTAATATTTTGTAAAATAGCAACCCTATCAAAAGCAATGCACATTTAGAAACACAAGACAGAGAACAGTGAGCAATTCTGGAGAGTGAAAATGCCACTGGGCATATGATCATCTCAGATATCAAGTTACACTACAAAGCTACGGTAATTATGAGTGTGACATTGACATAAAAATATACAAATTGACCAATGGAGCAGAACTGAAGACAAACATATAGGCCCATGCTCCTACAGCAACCTGATTTTTTGAAAACAACAAATATGCACATTATGTGAAAGACAAAACCTTCAGTAAATTGTTGTAGAGAAACTGGTGAATGGGTATTAAAAATGTTACACATATGCCCAACGGAATATTATCCAGCTAGAAGGAATAAGGACGTTTTGGAATTTGCATGCAAATGAACAGAGATAAAAACAGTCATCCTGAGTAAGGTAACCCAGACAAAGAAAGACCAACATCTCATAGTTTCTGATATATGCGGATTCTAGCTTTGAATCTTTAGTGTGCATTTAATTGGAATACTCACAGAACACAGGAAACTCATAAGAGGCCATGGTGGGAGAATTGCAAGGGAGGCAGAGTAGGACACAGGAGGTGTAAAGGAGAAATGGAAGTGGGAAACTGGAAAGGTATAGCTGGGTTCTCAGGTTTTCTATATCCAGTTTCAGGTTTTCTATGTCCAGTTTTCTGAGGAACCACCAGACTGATTTCCAGAGTGGTGGTACCAGCTTGCAATCTCACCAGCAATGGAGGAGTGTTCCTCTTTCTCCACCTCCTTACCAGCATCTACTGTCACCTGAGGTTTTGAACCTAGTCATTCTGACTGGTGTGAGGTGGAAGCTCAGGGTTGTTTTGATTTGCATTTCCCTGATGACTAAGGATATTGAACATTTCTTTAGATGCTTCTCAGCCCTGCGAATTTCCTCAGTTAAAAAAATCTTTGTTTAGCTCTGTACCTCATTTTTTAATACGGTTATTTGATTCTCTGGAGTTGAACTTCTTGAGTTCTTTGCATATATTGGATATTAGCCCTCTATCAGATGTAGGATTGGTAAAGATCTTTTCCCAATCTGTTGGTTGCCATTTTGGACTATTGACAGTGTCCTTTGCCTTACAGAAGCTTTGCAATTTTATGAGGTCCCACTTGTTGATTCTTGATCTTAATAAGCATAAGCCATTGGTGTTCTGTTGAGGAAATTTCCCTTGTGCCGTGTGTTCGAGGCTCTTCCCCACATTCTCCTCTATAAGTTTCCGTGTCTGGTTTTATGTGGAAGTTCTTGATCCACTTGGACTTGAGCTTTATACAAGGAAACAAGAATGTGTTGATTTGCATCTTTTCTACATGCTGACCACCAGTTGAACCAGCTCCATTTGTTAAAAATGCTGTCTTTTTTCCACTGGATGGTTTTAGCTCCTTTGTCAAAGATCAAGTGACCATAGTTGTCTGGGTTCATTTCTGGGTCTTTAATTCTATTCCATTGCTCTATCTCCCTGTTTGTGTACCAATACCATGCAGTTTTTATCATTATTTCTCTGTAGTACAGCTTGAGGTCAGGGATGCTGATTCCCCCAGGAGTTCTTTTATTGCTGAGAATAGTTTTCACTATCCTGGGTTTTTGTTATTCCAGATTAATTTTCAAATTGCTTTTTCTAGCTCTATGAAGGATTGAGTTGGATTTTTGATGGGGATTGCATTGAATCTGTAGATGGCTTTTGGCAAGATGGCCATTTTTACTATATTAATCCTGCCAATCTGTGAGCATGGGAGATCTTTCCATCTTCTGAGATCTTCTTTGATTTCTTTCTTCAGAGACTTGAAGTTCTTATCATATAGATCTTTTACTCACTTGGTTAGACAGCTATACCACTCCTGGGCATATACACATTCTCCAACACATAGCAAGGACACATGCTCCACTATGTTCATAGCAGCCTTATTTATTATAGCCAGAAGCTGGAAAGAACCCAAATGTCCTTCAACAGAGGAATGGATACAGAAAATGTGGTACATTTACACAATGAAGTACTATTCAGCTATTAAAAACAATGAATTCATGAAATTCTTAGGCAAATGGATAGAACTAGAAAATATCATCCTGAGTGAGGTAACCCAATCACAAAAGATCATACATGATATACACTCACTGATAAGTGGATACTAGCCCAAAAGCTCAGAGTACCCAAGTTACAATTCACAGACCACAAGAAGCTCAAGAAGAAGGAAGACCAAAGTGTGTGTGCTTCGGTCCTTAGAAAGGGGAACAAAATACTCACTGGAACAAATATGGAAACAAAGTTTAGAGCAGAGATTGAAGGAAAGGCCATCTAGAGACTGCCCCACCTGGGACCCATCCTGTTTACAGTTACCAAACCCAGACACTATTGTGGATGTCAAGAACTGCTTGCTGAAAGAACCTGATATAGCTGTCTCCTGAGAGGCTCGGCCAGAGACTGACAAATACAGAGGTGGACTGAGCGCGGGCTCTCCAATTGAAGGATTAGAGACAGAACTGAAGGAGTTGAAGTGGTTTGCAACCCCATAGGAAGCACAACAATATTAGCTAATCATACCCCCCAGAGCTCCCAGAGACTAAGCCACCAACCAAGGAGCACACATGGAGGGACTAGTGGCTCCAACTGCAGAGGATGTAGCAGAGGATGGCCTTGTCAGTCATCAATGGGAGAGACCTTTAAATATTTCAAATCACTCTTAGAGCTTAATACTTTCTGTTCTATCAAATGCCTGGTAGAAAAAACACCAGCAAGCAAAATTGAAGTACTTAAGGAAACCAAGATAAATCTAATATATCAGTCCTATAAGCACAAGAAGTAATTATCATCTGTGTAAGAATCTGCATATATCAAATGCAACAATCCTTAAACTCATGGGCAAAGTCGTTGAGAAGCACAGCACTTGCAAACGCTGTTATATTCTCTTTAGCATATTCTAAATCTCTGATAACATTGTTACAAATGTCACCAGAAAAGTTATGCAAGTATGAAGTGCTATCTTCCTACAGTCCCCTGGGGCAAACTTCATTGCTAGCATCTGGTATGTTCTAGAAATTCATTTAAATTCAAGGCTCAGAGCAAAGAAAATGGCTTGGTGTTTAAAGTGCTTTGTGTGCAAACATGAAGACCTGAGTTAAGAGCTAAAACACCCACAGGGAGAAAAAAATAGGTGTGGTGGCATGGCTTTATAATTCCAGCAATGAAGAGCAGGTCACAAAGCTGGATACAGGCACATCTCAGGAGCTTTGTGGCCACCCAGTTTAGCCAAAGCAGTGAGTTCTATGCTCAGTGAGAGATCCTGTGTTAAAAATTATGTATAGGACAACAGAAGAAGACACGTGGTATCAAACCATCCTCTGGCCTGCACTTAGGCCACTCACCCCCCACACATGTTGACCACAAAGCTCTCCAGGGGAAAATATTTATCAAATAAGAGATTTTCATGCTTCTTTTGGGAGCTCCATCAGTAAATCTGTAGCTGTTAGACAGAGACAGGCTGTCCCACCATCTGATTACTGCTTACAGAAGGCTTTTCTACAGTCCTCAGCTCATTACTAGAGCTAATTCCTAGAACAGCAGGCATTTCACAGCCTGATGCCCCTTCTGTTTTGGTTGATTGGCAACAGAGTAATTTTCTGTTGCTGCATTTTTTGAAATCATAAACTTTTAAAAGAAATTGTCTGGTGCCATTTTTACAAATTCTTCTTATACAATTGAAGTTGTTAAAATTTTTGTGTGTGATCATGGATGCATATGCAGGGACACACACACGCACACACATGCACACACGCGCACACACACGCACACACGTACACACATGCACACATGTAGATTGTAGCATTTTCCTTGCTCTGTGATGGGGATTTGTGCTTCCTGATATTTTACTGTCTTGTATTTCTCATTTGACCATGTATTAGCCAAGGTATAAATAAAGAAATGTTTAACTCTAAAGAAATGGGGTTGTGAAGAGGAGCCTATCATATTGTGTAGATGTGGCAACTGGGGAAGAAGACTGCTGGAAAGTGTCCAGGGGGTTCTTCATAGGGCTATGAGTTTCCTATTGTCTTTATAACAAGCTCTCATACACTCAGTGATATAAAACGACACACAGTGCTACCTTACAGTTTTGAGGTCTAAAACTAACATGGTATCATGGAGTAAAAGTGAAGAGAAAGTCAATTCTACAAACTCAAGGAACTGCCATAAGGTCTGAGCCTCACTCTCCAGTCCAAGGAGAACATCATGAGGCCGTCTGTGCCCAGCTAGCCTGAAGGCTCAACGGACAGTCATAGAGCCACACACATTTGTCTGGTGGCCCTATCCACCCTATTCAAAGGCAATAATGGTGGTTGTTCACCTCTCTCCCAATGCCATCTCTCTGATTATATTGTTCCCCCTTTCACCATGTAAGGGCACAGTGGAACCAAGACAGAGCCCAAGGTGATAACTCTATCTTGAGGTCAGCACAACATGAGCATAGCCTCTGGGATTGGAAGTAATAAGAATGTCCTTAGGAGAGAAGAACATAGGACAACATTAAAACTGTATTACAAACAGAGTTAATTACTACTGAACAAAGAAAGGTAACAGACACAAAACTCAGAAAGCCAGGAATTTAAAAGGTATGGCAAAGATGTGATTCACCGCTTTGAGGAAGTCATTTTTCTGAGCTAAGTCAGACTGGAAGTTGAGAATGAATTTAGAACTTAAAATGGAAGTTTTAATACCTCCATGCAGCCAATGTCTAACTCCATCTGAAGCATGTTCTCAAGCTCTCCAATACGAAGAAAGGCGATGTCCACATACGGCACATCTGAGGAACAGGAATTCTATAGAATAGCTTCTCCCCAAAAGTGGGCTCTTCCCATGTCTTTTGGAAATATGGCTCAGTTAGAGCTGGAAAATATCATGAATGGTTGATGGCAGATACTTATATCTTACAAAAGAGGTCATTCTAGATGACAACACTCACAAGCAAGTTGAACTTATGTTTAACCAGTTTGCATTTTAGAACTTATTTTAGTCATTTAAAATATCAAGGCAAGAGCTACTTGTTTAGATTTTAAAAGACCAGCAGAAAGCTTAAAATTTGAAGAACTATTAAAAAAAAAAACCACTTACTACCAATAAACAACAGGTTAGCTGTCAAAACATGCACCCACCTTTCCCATAGTGAAGGACCATGATGTAGATAGGTAAGGACACAGATCCATTCTCCACACTGGCATCCCTGAGATGGGCTAAGACAGAACCTATTTTTTTCTGTATATACTTCTAGGGATGGGCATTTATGTTCCCAAGTCTTATAATATCATTTTAATGCTATTGTTTCTAAAACTAAATCTATGCTGAAGAGCATTTTTATGAGAACAGCAACATGTAAAAAAAAGAAAAACCCAAATATACTGTTAAGTGCCATCATTTATCTAAATAAAGACTGAAGCTATTAGGTAGAGATAACTAGTAATGCTGAGACTCCAGAATAAAAGGTGCCTTTTCGTGCGAAAAGGTTTTAACAGACTCTGGATAGACTACAATTAGCATCTCCCAGTAAGACTTTCCTAACTTACGTGAAGCCTGTACCTATATAGGACTATGAAGACCTTTGAGAAACCTCTTAACATCTGCTCTTTTTTTTTTTTTTTTTTTGCTTTATTTATTTTTTTATTTTTATTTTTTATTTTTGATACTTTATTTACATTTCCAATGTTTCCCCTTTTCTGGGTCTCCTCTTTGGAAACCCCCTATCCCCTCCCCCTCCCCGCCTCTGTGA